>CM076580.1:659176389-659328224 GCA_034641835.2 Pinus albicaulis
GTGCGTACCAGGCTGCCATGACTGGAGCTAATGGATGATGTACAAGATGAGGACTAGTAGGCGGAAATGAAGTGGTTTGAACAGTGGTGGCGGATGAACTTGGACTAGTGATCTGGTTTTGAGCAGATCTGGGATGATAGGAGCCAAACTGATAAAGAAGCTGGAAATCAGGAGGAGTGGTAGGTGAAGCTTCTCTACTAGGACTCTGTGGTGGGTCTAGGGGTTCAAGATCGTCAAAGTTTATCTTACTATATGATTTGCTTCTGGGAAGAGTTTGTGATGACTCTAATTCAAAAGGTGAATCTAGTAGGATAGTGCGATGTTTAGGTACAGATCTTGCTCTACGGATGGATCTACCAGTAGCTAGATGGTCAGTTTCGGAAGCTTGCCACAGAATCTTCTTTGGGTCATCTACTATGATAGGGGGATTTGGGTCTGGATGGGATCTGGTGTTGATTCTTCGTGAAGCCAGATTTCAGATCCAGAGTTTAGAGAGAATGGTATTGGTGAATGTTCTGGATGAGTGGTTTTTCTAAAGCTTTACTAAGGCGAAGGATGGTCAAAAATAAAAGGAATGGATTAGTGGAGTCGCCAGGTGGAAATGGGTTGTTTTTGTGAAGATAGCTATGGTCCACCACTAGTAACTAATCTGAGAATGTTTTTGGATTTTCTGAGTTTTATGTGCAGCCTATGGTTTGTTAAAGTATCCTAGACTTGTTTCAACACTTTGCTAGGGTGATGAGAACAAAAAGAGTTTACTCTAAAAAATGAGTCTATGGATTGCTTGCTTGTTTATGGTACCTAAAGGACCAAAGAGTCTATAAGAGTTTGCTGGACTATTATGTACTCAGTGTCCCACCATCTCCCGCTATGTTAGTGAGCGATGGGATAGGTCTATCGGATAGTAGCCTAGAGTTTGGTAAAATAGTAAGGCTCACTAGAAGTTAGTGGAGTCGCCAGGTGGAATGTCTATTGTTTTGAGGTATATGTGTATGGTCCACCTCCAATACTGTCAAAGGCCAATCTAAGGGATTGTTTTTGGGGTTTTTGAGTTTTATGTGCCTACAAGGTTTGGAAAAGATTTCTATAACTAACTCATCATTTTGCTAAGATGGTGAAAGAGCTATTTTCTACTCTTCAAACAATCTCTAAGTTTACTAAGCTTGATTGAGACTTCGGGAGTTACTAAGTTGTATTTAGATTGTCACTAACTCGGAAGGTCCTACTGTGAGTGTCACTATGTTAGTGAGCAGTGGGATAAGTCAATCAGATAGTATTCTTAAAGGTCTCTAAAGATGAGGGAAACTAAGTTTTTTAATCACTCAGAGTCCCACCGTGATCGCCATTATGTTAGGGTCCCGTGATTTGGCCGATTGGCTAGCCAAATGACGATGTAACATCAAACCAAGCTTTGGAGCCCAAGGACCTAGCCTTCCTGGACTCAGAGAGGGCTCTCTCTATAAGTGTAAAAGATGTCGGTGTGTTTGCTTGCGATTTCCTGATATTAGGCTAGTTATGAAGTGTGTTTTTGGTTTTTTTAGTTTTTAAGTTTTTGAGGGATAAAACTGATCAAATACATAAACTGGATAACAAGATGTAGATAAATTGGGCTATGGGGTCAAACAGGTCAAGGAAGCTTATGAGGTGATGATGTAAAGCTGTTTAGGGCCGATTTGATTCACAATAGAAGGGATCTCTGGGCAAAATGGATTAAATGAACAATAAGTTGGTGAAAGACAAGGGATTTCAAGTGCAAACTAGTTAATAGCAGACATAAACATGCAATAGCAAGCCATTAATCATGCTAGGAATAACTATAAGCTAATCAATACATAGAAATCAAACATTCCAGCCATACATAGAGGTATAAGACCCTCTAACTTCGGGGAATGGCTATCAGACTTTGGGGAAAACACATGAGACAAACTAACAACTCATAAACTATGCCGGAACGCCTAAACATAGTCTCTAAGTCATTGGGCACTTGGACAAATAAGTTTTCATAGTTTTAGGCAAAGGGCTAGATCGGGACTAGGCCTCCTTGGTTCAACAAGATGATCAACAAATCAGTCAAAGAGGAAGTTTTATGGACAGAACTATGGGCAGCTGATAGGTAGGTAGGGAAAACCATACATCCTACTCAACATACATAGAACTTATGAATAAAACTTAGCAACAATACCTTAAGTTACTAAAGAGCAGCTAAGAATTATTTAGCATAACTAAGGGAGAAGAAAACATCAAGCTATGAAGAATCAGGGATTTTGAGGTGCCTCCATGGGCATATCTCAAAATCAATCTCTACTGATCTATAGCAGCAAGAAATATGGATTATGAATGAAAACTAGAAGACAAAAACATATCAAGAAGCACTATACCATTCTACCATGTCAAGGAATCCATCAACAATCCTTCATCATTCCTCAAAAGCATCCAAGAGGCAGTCCAAAAATCATAACTCAAGTGTATTCTTCAAAGCTCATATGACAAATGTATTAATTCTTCTCTTCAAGTTCAGCCTGCGATTTACAATGAGAACCATGGAATAAATAGGCTTGAGGGAGGAAAACCTCATGGAGCAACTAGCTATCCCATTGGCCAAGTCAAAATATCTAAACTTGTCCTTGAGGCTTTGCAAAGCCCAAGGCACAAAATATCCCATAAAATATCTAAAAAGCTGCTAAAAACGGAAATTATATTGACTTTACATGATTTCCCAATGATAAAAATAGCTTAACGCACATTTGGGAAAAGCAGATTTTTGGAGTTCAAAAATTACAAAAATACTTCATATTTATGCCTGAAAAAGGTCCCCTGACTTGCTGAAGGCAAATGGGAGCCTTCCCGGTGTCGAAATGAGGCTCATGATGGCTCGTTGGAAAGCTCTCTGTGTCTGATTTCCGGCGCAAGTGAAATTACCTCAATCTGATCTCGGGAAGTACCTCAAAACTGTACCTGTGTGCAAAAACCCAGAAAATAGCAGACTGCTGATATGGCGGGCAGAATGTGCAAAATGAGGGTGTTTTTCGCCAATTTGAGGGGGCGAATGATCTTCAAATGCCCTGAAAATCGCTGGAGACATGCTCATGGAATTATGGCATACATCGGTATCATCCTCCTCCCTTGACAACTCATCAAACTGAAATGGCGAATTTATGAGTTTTTGGCCAAAAACCCAAAAAATGCCAAAAAACAAAAAGTTGTCGAAAAAGGCCCAAAATTGGCATGCATGACCCTCAAGGGTCTATAGCAACATGCTCTGAAGCTGAGGCCAAAATATCAAGGGCTGATATGATTTTCCCTTCCTTCCGTGCTAGGCACTTCCCCTTCAACTTCTTCAATTTCTCTTGTGCTACCTTTAATTTTCGCCTGGCAAACTGATTTAGCTTCTGAAAGTGAAGAGTCCTCTTTCTTTGTAGCTCAAGATCCCTGTTCGCCCTCTCAAGCTTTGTTTCCAAATGCTGGTTAGCTCTCTCAAGCCATGCTTCTTTGTTTTCCTCAATTTCCTACTCAAGGAGGGCAGTGAGAGGAAAGGCTTCGAAATGAGCTTGTTCTTCTGCTCTCTGCTTTTCCAAGGCTCTTCTAAGCCCGATGGTCCTAGGCCTCTTCCGCCTAGGCTGGTCTTCCTCCCCCTCATCATCAAACTCACCAATGAGTTCTTCAATTCTTGCTTGTGCCTTTTCTGCCTCTTTCTTATACTTGATTGCCCTTGCCTCATGAATAGCTGCATGAAACTTCATTTGTTTGTTTTCAACCTCCAAGAAGTGGTTGAAATTCCTCGCCCTTTGAAGATCTTCCTGTAATACCTCAATTTTCCCCTCTTTGTGAATGAGGAGGTTTTCAAGGAGGCGGGCCTCATTGTCACTATCATCGCTTTGGATAGGGATAATAGCTAATTCATCTCCATGCTTTGTACTTTCTCCAATTTTACTTTTGCCTTTGAAAGCCAATCTGGCGCTTTTCCTCCTTGGCAAACTAGAAAGTGTCTTTTTGGGCAATTTCCTCTTACTAGGAACAATATTTGCTACTGTTAAGGTGGCAGCTTTAGCTTGCTGTCCTTCCTCAATATCCTGTCCAGTTTGTGGCTCAAAAGGTGCTTCAATTGTCTGCCCAGCTTGCTGCTCTTCAACTGCTGTCTGCTGTTGTCCCTCTTCCTGTATCTGCTGCTGTCCCTCAATATCCAAATGCTGTTGTTCATTGCCTTCTCCTTCTTGCTGCTGTTCCTCAAACTCCAACTGGTGCTGTCCCTCAACCTCCAATTGCTGCTGTCCCTCAACCTCCAATTGCTGTTGTTCCTCAAACTCCAACTGCTGCTGTCCCTCAAACTCCAATTGCTGCTGTTCACTGCCTTCTCCTTCTCCCTGTGGTTCACTGCCCTCTCCTTCTCCCTGTTTACTTGGCTGCCCAGTAGTCATTTTGAGTTTTTTAGGTGTAGGCCTACTAGACAAAGGCACTGGGCGATGGACAGGCTGAGTAGGAGACACATGAACAGGAGGGACAGTGGCAAAATCTGAATGGCTAATGAATGAATCCCATGAAATCCCCTTCTTCTCTAACTGGTGTAAGAAGATAATCTTGATCAAGGAATGATGAAAGAGAGAAGGGATTTGCTGAGGTGGAGCCTTCTTTTGGACAATAGCTGCCATTTTCTCTATGCTTTTGGACAAAAAGTACGGAAGGTTTAGTTGCCTGCTTCTGGTAAAATGCATCAACAAGCGGACATGGTAGGCATAAATTTGATTAAACCTCCCTTCACAAGTGAAATATCTCATTATGGCTTTCATCAGTGGAGCATAACTGTCAAGAAGATAGGAAAGAGGGAAAATAACAGTGATTTTTTCCCTATGTTCAGGCTTGATGAAAGGTTTATAATCCTCTAAATCAAGATGAGCTTGTTTAAACCACTTTTCACCATGATACGGGATCTTGGTAGCTTTGGACACATACCTTGGGGAGATTTTGAAATCAAGACCCGCCAATGGGAAGTGTTTGTCCTTGAATCTCAAAGCGCACAAATGTGTAAGTGGCGAAAAACTCTTGACTTCTTCTATCCTCTGGCAGAAATCAAGACAGCCTACTTCATGGAAATTAAAAAGCATAGATGGGTGAGCATTGATTTCTTCTATGGAGATAGGCTCATATCTCTTATGTGGACCGCTCCTGTGATCTTGCTTCGGAGGCATTCTGATTTGAACAAGCTTTGAAAGAGGCCAAAGCTTTGCCTTCCCCTTTTGTATGTAAAAATTCTCTCGCGAATTGAGCGAGTCACTAGGCTCCTCCAACGGATGGACAATGCGGTTTTGATGAAATGCAACAAGATTTATGACTGCACAACACGCTTTCCTTTGAAGGTGACTTTCTACTTTTGATTGTACTTCGACGGGCAAACAAAGCGTTGTGTATATTCCACGTACTGTGTGAAAATCACCTTTCTGTGGATTTGTTAGAGGCCAATTCACACACCAATGACTGGTCTTGAGACAAATATTAATTATAAAAAACCCTACTCTTCAGAAATGGTCTTCCCTTTGAAAAATATCACAGTCAACAACTCTTCAAAATGATACAATGTAATGAAAAGAAGGGCAGACCTAGGTTAGGTGAAATAGCAGTGCTCAGTGTTTTATGAAGAACACCTTTCACTTGTGAAGTTAAGAAATTAACTATCACATCTATACCTCTGTCTCCAATGTTAAATTTCAACCATCAACAACCTGCATTTCAGAAGGTGTCCTGTTCATCTTTAGAAAAACTCTGTCAACAAATTCTCAGTATGAAATAATGTAGTGAAGAAGAGGGGCAGACTATATGAGGCAGGCTGTATATAATGCCAAAGTTTCCCTGCTTGGTGATTTTTGAAAGTTTAAGCAACACATCTTGTGTCTTGGATCAACATTATATTTTCCAATTATTCCAAATCTGCCTTGACTAAGTATACCAACAGCCAATCAGCTTTCATGTGTGAAAACAACTGTTTGTGCAATTAAAAAGTCACTTGGCATAATCTTGAGCCAAGATGACAGACCCTTTAAAAAACCACAGAGCTTTGGGCAGAGGCTTATGTGAGTTTTCTTTTTCAAAACAGTCAAGGGCCCCTTATACACGTAACCCTAGCTTTTGGAAGGGAAAACCTTTGTTACACCTGACAGACCTAAGCCCTTTCTCTATGACAAAATCTTCTTCTGCAGCTTAAATCTATAAGTTTCTGCTTGAACAATAACCCCTACAGCTTTACATTTCAAAACCTCACACAGCAAAAACACTGTTCTTCCTTTCTATTTTAGCTATGGTGACAAGGTTTTGAAAGGTCTTGTATGCTGGGGTGTGAAAAATTTGTAGTGGTTTCAACACACGCTTTCCTCCATAGGCCTCTTCAACAATACATCTATCCTTCCAGCATAGTTACAAATCAAGGCATACATAGTTCAATTTTGGTATTCGAGATTTTCAAGGGCGGAGTTTGAAATACCTCTTGAATTTGATGGGAAAACCTTTGGAAGAAAACTTGAGTAGCATCGGAGCCTTTTAATCCTACGCGACACTCTTTGAAAACAGCACGTTGCGCAAGGAAATACCTGTCGGGTCGACCTGTCGGGTGGTCGGGCGGCCTGTACAGGCACGTCGCGCCAACGTACAGGCACGTCGCGCTAACACAGGCGGCCTGTGTAAATCCTCTGCCAGGCACGTCGCGCAATCACGCAGGCGCGTCGCTCGGCCGATAGACGGTGTTTCAACTCTGCAAACCGACCAGAAACTTTTCTTTGGTGCTAGGGAGGCACGGGATTTGTCTTTCAGTTTTGAAAATGACATTCCTACTCTCACACTTACTCCTTTATGTCATTTCAAACCTTTTTTCAACGGTCACCTTGCTTTGAAATTTAACGTAGGTTTTTTCAAATCTGTTTTGTTTTCAGACTGTGGGTTTGTCATTTTGAATATGTAGACCCGAACAATGACTCTGCCCCAAGCTTTAAACCTTGGCAAACAACTCAAAAATTTCTACATCACTTCTGCCACTGTGTTTTAAGAATACAGGTCATATTTATGATGCATAACAACCCTTTATAAAATTGTCAATGAAATACCTGAATACTGCTTTGTTCTTTTGAATAATCAAAAGGTTGTGCTTCTTTTTAAACTTATTCAAACAATGATCATATGCTGAATGACTTTCTGAACAAAATGAACAATAGCTCACAAGGGGATATCTTCTTGGTGATGGAATTCAAAGAGCCCTGTCTGCTGGTTCTCTTTCCATGTATTTCAAAGCTTTCAAAACAGGATAATGACCGGTGCTAAAATGTGTTGACTGTTCCCTTTGCAGAAATGCCTCCTGCTACTTGTGGAGTATGCCTTTTCTCTTATGCTTGCCACATTGTAGCTGATTTCTTTTTATGCTTTCCAAGCTCTTCAAAACTAGATGATGACTTGGGATAAAATGACCTGACTGCTCCTTGCTTTGCAGAAATGTCTCCTCCCTTAAGCTTGGTTTGAAAGAATCCTGTAGATGTCTTTTGATTGAATTTGCAATAGTGAAGTGCTTCATGGGTTTTGAGTGCTGCCCAGACCTAATAAAACTCATTTCCAGGAAACCCTGTCTTAATCTGCTGATGGCTATATGATGAGCAGGCTTTGGCAAAAGCTCTTTTTGTTCATGGTGTCAATCCCTGCTTCCAGGTGATTTATAAGCTTCTCCCTGGACTGTAGCGCCTTCTTTAGGTTGCATGCTTTCACACTATACTTCACTGTTTACTCAAAAGGAGCTCCTTTAGACTTCTGGGCAAGGGATAGTGGAGTACTGTTTAACCATTGCCTTTAAAGAAACTGCTCCTTGTGGTATCAATGCATGCATATATTCAATATTGTCTCCTTTCTACTATAGGTACAGTCTGACAGACAGCTCTTTGAATAGGGAAACCAATACCTTTGCATCATAAACACTATCATTTACCTGTGCAATGACTTCTATTTAATTTCTTTGTATCTTTCCACTGCATTCTTATATCAATCAGTTTTAGCAACCTGCAATGGCTTTGGCCATCTGCTCATACATGGAGGAGGCTCTTCATCAGGTAAGGTATCTGAAGGTGTTTTGACAACTCTGTTTGACACAGATTTTCTCTGGATGTGATGGTAAGTGAACCTCTTGAAAAACATCAATATTAGCATCTCTTCTTGCAAGCATCACTGTATTTCAGCAAAAACCCTAGCCAAAGTGACATTGTCTCTCTGCACTGTTCTAGGGGTGACTGAAATATCATCATTTGGTTTGGTCATCTCATGACAGATTACTTGACAAATAGTTTCTGTGACTATGGAGGTTAGTGCCTTTTGAAAAACCAAGAACTTTCTTCCTGCCTGTGTAATGGCATTTTTGTCAGCATCTACTCCATTTGATCTTGTGGATAAACAGGATTTTTATGATTGGAATTTTTACTAATGACAGGCCTTTCTAAAGTTCAACAATTCACATGACTTGAAAGCTTCAGATGACCTCCTTTATCAGACCAGACTCCCTTTTCTTTTGAGCTAGCATATTTCAACTCTATTCCTGTTATGATCATCAGTCACATTCATAAAACCTGGAGTCTCTGTTTCATTTGTTTCAGTTCAAGGAAAACCTGGACTTTTGCAAATCTTCAAAGTCAATACTGGCCAGCGCCCTCTGCTTGTGGATGAAGGAGGCGCCCTAACCCTCTGCTTGTAAATGAAGGAGGTTCTGGGCCATGACCATTTGCCAGTTTGCTGTGACAGTGATGTCTTTCTGTGATTTTCATGATGGAAAGAACTGTAAAGTCTGGATGAGTAGCTTTCTGTTTTGCAGGCATATCTCAGGCTCAAGTTACATTTAGAAGCAGTTGTTCCTCTAACTGTAGATCCAAGCATTTAATCCTGAGATGAAGTTATATTTCATGTTCTTTGCAGAATCCATAAAACACTGTGAAACACCTAATAGTCAGCTTGAGATTGGGGTTTATGGAGTGCTGAGACTTAGGGATATAAGTGGCGCGACTTAGAGCTGTTTGTCAATTTCATTTGCAGAATAAGAGGTCAGTCATGGTAGGTCTGTTGCAGATGGAGGCTTTTTGGCTTTTTGATGATTGCCAAGGGTGGAATGTCTTAAAGCGCCACTTCCTAACATAGGGGAGACTTTTGAAACAGATGTGGATTTGCCTTTTAAAGCTGATGGGAAGATCAAGAAGGCTGAAGCTAGATAGGATAGTGACAATGAGGTTTTGATTTCGCCAGGGGTGGACTGAATAGGTAGAAGGGCGAAAAAAGTTTTGGGAGGGTTTTCTGGATGACATATTGACATAAGGAAATCAGTTTCTAGAAAACTCAGCTGAAGATATAGTCATCACTAACATGTAAAAAATACCGATGGCTAACAGTTGGTTATTACCACCAGCATCATCCTCGCAACCTAGAGCCTTCCTTCTTCCATATGTTTTCCCTCTTCCTTTGGCAGATCCTTTTCCTCTACTAAAGGTTTGTTTCTTGACTATATTCTCTTCTTATCTTAAAGCATATTGATAGGCCCCATCCATGTTGTTAGGAGATAACATGCTAATCTCCTCTTGAATTTCCATCCTTAATCCATTGATGTCCCTAGCTGTCTTTTTAGAGTTATCTTCTATATAACCTGCTCTCAAGTTAACCTTATAGAAATCTTTTGTATACTCTCTCACAGTGAACAACCTTTGTCTAAGGTTATGGATCTATTTGTAAAGACTCAACTAATAATCCTTAGATAAGAATTCACCTCTTTTTATCCATGATAAGAATTAGGTTGGTATAGGTTGGTCTTAAGTTAATTAGGTTGGGTCAATTAGGTTGGAATAAGGTCTTTGAAATTTAAATTTTGAAAAAATGCACATGCAAGGGGTTTTGAAAGTCATTTTTCATGTGAGTAGCTATGGAATGAAAACAACCCCCCCATTTATGTATTTATAAAAAAAAAAAAAATGACTACCCTCATATTTTTAAATTTTTTCATGTCTAAATCCTTGTATTAAATTTTTCTCACAACTATTTATTTTAGTGTTTAAAAATTTATATTGATTTAAATTTCACACACACACCTTTCTATATAATGTTGGGACCCTAGGCTTTGTGTGGTTCTCCTTGTGCTACAAATTTTCAAGCCCAATAGCCTATCCCCAATCATGTTCCTTAATAAATCCTTTTTACATCAATCGAGCCCCCATTGTTTTGTATCCCAGACCCAAAACCCTTGGTGATTTCATTAAATCAACATCACAAACCATTCAAGGTCCATGTTCCTAGGGTTCTTATGATGTTTGTCACTTGTAGTCAATTTTTTCAATTAACTACCAGCAATATCGTCATCTCAATCCCTGGGTCCCAAGGCAATTCTTGTTTTTGAATTTCACATACATTTTAGGGTTGTGAGGCTAGGTATTAATTATAATCCCCAATTGGCTTAAATTAAAACTTAATTAAGAAAATAACCATGATCAACAAGGTAATTAAAGAGCTCATCTATTAATCTTGCATTTGAATGTTAATCTTTTCATAGTGTAAATGTTCCATACTATGAAGCATAAGCAAGTTTTTCTCTCATGTAATTGCAATTAAGGATTCATAATATAATTATTTAGCTTCATCAAAGAAAATTTACTCACTAAAATATTACATTAGTTTTCTCAATATCACTTATTTCTCTCATTTTTTCTCATAGGTACCTGCACACAACACCTACTTCTACAACTAATACAATGAAGAAAAAAGCAAAGAAAAAAAAAATCCCTAGGTAGAAAGGATGCCCAAATTGTTGAATTGAAAATGCAAATGAAAATCCTGAGCAACATTCTAATAAATGTAGAAATTTTCAAGGAATTTGAACAGGGAAATGACAAAATATTAAATGCACAAGTTAGATTTTTTGAAGATTTAAGCATGGTACAAGCCTAAAAATACGTAATTGATAACTCTTGGATGAGGTATGTTGTTCCTTGGGAGACAATATCTGGTTGTTAGGAGATTAGTGCCCAAGAAATTCACTGACACTTATAATTAAAATTGTTTTTTGTCCCTTCATATGGTAACCACAAAATTATAAATTAAACACCTTTAATATTTATTGATAACGAAACTCTTCAAAGTGTGATTAAATGATAAATGTGCATGAACAAGAGAAAATTAAATGAGAGTGAAAACCATTAATAATATGTTGTAAAGCATAGAAAATAATATCTCTGGTTTAGAAGAAAACAATTGCAAGAAATGACTTTAGAATAAAGGAGCACATCATTAAGGAAATTTACTCTAACATATGTAAATTGGACACCAAAATATTCATTAAGGTACTCCAACAAAAGAAACATACATAATATGGAACAAGAGGAACTCAACACATTCATCAATTGCTAGAAAATTCTCTGAATAATTTTATTAATTCCATAAAGACAAAGTACAAAATTGGAAAAACATCTGAGGCCCAAAGTCTCGAACGACCTTGCTTCTTTGAAAGAGTCTTAAATACATCATTACAAAATGGATAATTATGAAACTTTAAATTTCCAAAAATGTTCTCTTCGATCATTACAATAAAAGTAGAATAAAAAAATCTGCGGTAAAACAACGTAAACTAAATCTGAAACATCATTTGATCATGAGGTGGAAGTGGCCTGAGATCCTGGAATGGAAGAAGTTCCTGCTGTTAGCCCCCCATAAATTTTTTGACAAGCAAATAGGGGGCTAAATTTTTTTTGAGCCTTCAAGGAATGCATTTCCTCTAAAAAAACATCATCCTGAAGCCTCTTTGTGCCTGGTGTCCTTTGATAAATTTCCCTCTGCTGATTCCCGTTGCAAGCCTCTCTGTTTGTGAAGAAATTCCCAAAGGGCCTCCTCCCCTTCTTATTCCATTCCCCTTTGTCCCCCCTTCTACTTCCCTTTTGTACCCTCTCAATCCTCCCAAATCCCCTTTATATCCTTCCTCTACCCTTTTCTTAGCCAAATTCCCCCTTATTCCCTCTATCGTTACTCCTCCTTGGCCTTAAAATGCATTACAACGGGCCAAAATCCATTCTCCACTTTGTAATAGGGCTTAGCCCCTTTCCGCCAGCCCCTTTAGCTGTTTCCCCATGTAGCCGAGTGCTATGACCGAGCGCTACCCCTTAAAGGTGCTAATCGCAATACCGCACATCGCTCCCATCGCATGTTTGTTTTAGCATTCCAATCATCCATCGCAAATATTTGCGATGCGATTGATCGCGTCGCAAATATTTGCGATGCGATTAATCGCGCCACTGTTTCATCGCACCATCCGATCCGCCCGATCGCATAATCGCATTTTCCAGACGCGCGACCCTTCGCATCTCCCGATTGCTCCTCCGCCGTCGGTCAGCCTCCAAATCGGACGGTTGGCGCTTCATCGCACCCCGCCAGTCGCCTCGCACTTCCCAATCGCTTCCCCTTCCTCGATCGTAATTAGAAGCTATAAGTGTGTGTCCCTCTCGTCTATTTCGATTGTGATTCTCCGACTAAGCCTTGACCGTCCATTGGGTCTAAGATCTAACGGTTGAGATCTGATCGCCATCCGCCCCCGGCTGGGTCCCACCTCATCGCATTTCCCTGCATTCCCTTCACATTTCTTTGTATTTTTCTCGAAGTCTAAAGTCTTATGTTTCACGGTTGTTCTGCCCACTTTCATATATCATTCTGCTTCTCGACCCCCGTCGTTGATCTTCACTCCCAGGCCGTGATCTAACGGTCTGCGTTGCATTCTGCCATCAAACCCTATTATTCGTGAGTCTTCACCAGTTCATTACATTTTGTCACCATTTTTTTGTGAAAGCCACCCTCCTTCCGCCGTGCTATCATATTTTTCGCCCTTCGCTCCACCAGTCTTCCATTGCATTGATTGTCTACACACAGTTGTGAGTTTCTGCAGAGTACAAGAGTTGAAACGCCGCCATAACTACACAGTATGGATGCAGCAGTAATTTTTCCACTGACAGAGGCAAGGAATTTAATGAAGGGCGGGTTTCCACGCCAGCAGAATGTCTTCTTCCGAAGAAGGACGGATTGCCCATACTGTTTGATTATATGCCGTGCTCCAGAGGAGATCCCCGCTCGGAATGCAGTCCAAGGATATCAGAGCATTTGTTGCTCAAGTATGGCAGACCATTCCATTTTTCATTGCCATTTTCTTTATTCACCAAGGGTACCACAAAGTACAGTGAACCAGAATGCATCAGAGACATATCTGGAATCAATGAAGCCTGACGAAGGTCATTCTTTTCTCCAAAGAGTGCCAAAAATTAATTATCAGAGTTTAAAACAGAATGGGCTTCGGCCCTCCCCTTCTTTTCCGAGTTTAATGTTATATTTAGTATTCTACCTACTTCCTCTGCTCTTTTTCAGCTATAAAATCTATGAGAAAATTGTTGTAAAGGTTGTTGATGAGATAGCAGAGAGGTGCAAGCAGTTTCTCTTGAGATAAGTTCTATGTGTATAGTTGTAAGATAGGCTGAGGAAGATGTATTCAGACTGAATGACCAAACTATTGGCTATGTTGTACCTGATTGGTGTTGATGTTTAATATGATAAGCACATTTCATTGGATCCTGATCTAAAGCTGCGGTGATGTTTTTCTATCTCTGTGTTTATTTCCATTTCATTTCATTTCATCTGGCTCGCATCAGAAATTTGGCATAAGATTCACCCTCGTTAGGTGCCTTATGTTGCTGCTCTCCCAGCCCTTTATGTTTTCTTCTTAATGTGTTTATCTAAAGATTGATTTCAATTGATTTAACCAGTGTAGTGGATGTTGTTGCCTACTAGCTGATGTATGAATCAACGGAATCAGTTTTAGATGTTCTTGTTAGGATTTACTGGAACGTGTTGAGAACACTGGGAGGTCTAGAACCCTGTATCTGCCTCACTAGGATCTTTCCATTCTGATTAAGCCTTTCCAAGTTCCCTTGTGCTGCCTCTGATTTTTTCCAAGAAGGTCTGGAGTTAAATGACCTCTGACCTGATCTATAGATGGGATTAGTTGGTTCTCCTCCCTTCACTCTCGGTCCTTAATGTCCCATACCACCCTATCACTTTAGGATCCAAGGCTTTAGATGACTAGCCCAACTGAAAGCTTGCATATTGATAGCAAGTAAATCCTTTCTTGACTCCATTACCCAATGGACTTGGTTTTCTCTGGATTATCTCTCCTTTGCCTAAATTCTTCTTTGCCCAGTCCTGTCTCATGATGAACTCTTCCTTCCTGATTCCCAAAAACCAAACTCTTAATCAAATAAACAAACCCTGTGCATATAACTAGCCTAAAATCATAACTTAGAGCCTCAAAGACATACACTTTGACTCATATAGAGAGATCCCTCCTTGGACCTAGGAGGGCTAGATCCTAAGGTCTGGGAGTGGTTCTGATGTTGTCTCGTATTTTGGTCTTACCAATCTGGCCAAAACACGGGAACCCCAACCACCTGCGTCTGCATCATTGGCTTGCGGTGACATCCATTCTTTCCATTTTCTCCACAGGTCTAAATTCGGTCCATGAAAAATTGCAAGCTTGACATGCGCCATTCTAAAATCTGTGATCCTGGAATACGAGGGTCTTTCTGAAAACAAAGTTTTCATCATCCATAATAACTGAAAGTCTTTATGTAGAAAATTCATGATTGTGACTCCCTTCATAATAGCAATCTTTTCATGTGTGTTTTTCATTTTACTCTTCACCTCAACCAGCAATGCCTCAAATGTCTCCCAAGGGATAATATTTCCTTGTTGGTCCCAACATGATGGAAAACCAACTCTAGTTCTTTTATCAAACAACACTTTGAACCTTAAAATTTCTTCTTTGAATTCCTTTAGATTTTTTTATATATTCTTCCTGTATGAATTACTAATGATCATATTGTTAAACTCCAACACACATCAAGTCCTGTCTTCAATCCCATAATTCTTCAACTCTTGAGTAGTTTTAGAATTAATAAAATTAATTAATCTTTTGGCATATGAGGCCCTGTTTTGCAACTTCTCTTTATTGGAAACAATGACATTTTCTAGGTCCCTCAGAATACTCTTTTCTTCCCCAATAATGATTATAAAATCCCATATTTTCTTGACAACATCAATAATTTCATTCCAAATCATATACCTGGCTTGAATAAGGGATACATTTCCCTCCACTTTCTCCTTTAGCTCTTTGATCTCCTGATAGGAATTTTTACAGTCCTACCTATATATTTCTACATTGTCCTTGGTCATATGCAAGTCATTCTCTATAACATTGAACAATTTATAAGCTCCTTACAACTCCCTATGAGCTTTCTTTAAATCAATTTATGCCAATCTTAACTCAATTGAGACTTGAGTTAATTGGGTAGCAGGGTATTTTGAATTATATGAAACAAATACTTTACAAACATGAGAATCAATTTGTTTCTGCAACATCTCACATGTCTCCTTCAATTTTGAAATTTATTGATCCTTGGCCAACGGATCTTGCAACAACTACTCTTTCTCTGTCTCTAGCTGCGCTACTTCAGTAGCCATAGTATGCTCACCTGTTGGAAGCTTCAATTTCTTCTTCAAACTCTCAATTTCAGATTCAGCTAACTGAAAAAATTTCTGAATTGATGATTTTTCTTCAGGATCAACACCAACTTTTACAATTATTTTCTTTTATTCCTCATTATGTGTGGAATAAGCTCTTGAGTTATATTTTTCCTACTTCAATTTTTTGATTGCTTTACTTAACATGTTTTCAGCTTAAGCAGTAGCTAATATAGTCTTGTTAAAATCATTAAAGCTTCATTTTCATGTTTTCCTATGTAAATTCATATTGTCAGGAAGAGGAATTTTCTTGGCATCTATTATTAAATTAACCGTTTTGAAAGAAGAAGTAGAATTCACATTCATAGCTAAAGGGTGAGAGAAAGCTATCTTCAAGAGATCCATTTCTAAGTCCATTATTTTCAGTAGCCTTGTCTACTCAAGAGAAATTTGAGCCTTAGAGTAAGACTCAATGTTTTTTCTTATCTTCTTATTTCTTTCTTCAATGTGCGAGAAAAATTCCTTAATGTTTGATAGGGAGTCATGACTTGAAATATATGGAAGACGAGATGAGGGTGTGAAAGATATATCTCCCAATTGCAAATGATATGTAGGCAAAGATTAAGAGTTGCCCTCTTCCATGGCCTTTTCCTTATTGGCTTCATTCCCTGTATCACTTTCCAAATCAATTACTTCCTCTCTTCCTCTTTTAAGACCCTTTTTAGTAGGGTGAGGAGTTTCCACCTCCATCTTCTTAGACATAGAAGTATGTTCTCCATTTTCCATCTTCTCCATCTCTGGCCTTGATTCATAAAAAAATGTAGAATAACCATTTTCTACTCCGCGGTTTGAAATCACATGGTATGGGTCATTAGCCCATTTCCCATCCAATGACAAATGCATGTGAGTCATCATTTTGTGAGCAACTTTGAGGGCCTATCTGTTGTTTACAATGAATGGCCCTACTATTCTAGGTAGCTTAAACATATGACCTTTCCTCAATGGAAAAAAAGGGTCTCGTCAACATTAAGAACTTTCCTGATGAACTCCAAGGCAAACGATCTCATGGGAACAAACATAGGAAATCTAAAAGGTTCTATATCAGCTCCAAATAATCTAGTTTCAGTGTGTTCTATATGAGAAAACCAATCTCCATATCTCACATCTTTGTTCAGCTTCAAAAAGGACTGAGCTTCAGGCAATAATCTAAGTGCAACCCCTCCATTTGAAATTGCATATAATATAGGAAGAAAATAGTAGGTGAATTCAAACAGTCCTTCATTTCCTACCTCTTTTCTCACTAGGTCTATCCAAAATACCATTGACTGCTTATTATTATTTACATCGACAATTTTTAGACCCAAATGAGTAAAGTTATCCACATTACTATAAAGAAATAAATATGTGATCAAAGAAGGAAACCTAAAACTACCAGTGATTGAGAAGCTCATAAACTGATTATTGTTAACATTCTATAGGTAAGTGGCAATATCAAAAATTATCCTAGGCTTCATCGTCAAAGAAAACATTCCTAGAATTTACGTATCTACCACCATCACATCTTCCCTCCCTAGGACTTCGGCCAAAATTTGAGGAATTTGAGGAATTTTTCCTTTTCAAGCAAGAGATAAAATACAATTTGGGTAAAATTAGGCCCTAAAATTTTTTGAAAATATGTAGAGAGTGATTCATCAATGAAAATCACATAACACTTTGTAGAGGGATAAAAAAAAGATTTCCTTATCAATTGAGCTGACACTTGAAAATAATTTTCCCCTAACTGGTTCATGACAAAGCATTTATGAGGGTACATGGTGGAAACCAACTAATGAATAAACTTAGGAAATAGGTAGGTCTAGGGAACAAACACTGACAGGACTCCAGACTTAATGAAAGCAGAGTAATTGGGGAATTTTCCTAGTTTAGAACAACATGCAGATAAAAGAGAGGGTGTTCTAATGTGCAAACATTATCCACATTTTTTTATTATGCTATGAAGCCAACTCCCAAAATAGAATAAAAGAGAGTTCAATGTCTTAGAAATAATCCACTTCGAGGGGGGAACCTCCTTTACATTACATAAATGAAAAATTATTGGATGATACCAATGAAAAAACCTCCTTTCTACATAATGTAAGGGCACAATAATAACAATATAGGGGTTACAGGGGTACAACAATAACAATAAGGGGGATACAGTGACAAAAATAAGGGATTACACTAGTAATATAGGGACATAACATGCCCCTCTCCTTCAAAAAATGTTTTCCTCAATACTTGAGTAGCTCTGGATGCTTTTGTATAAAATTATCATCCTCCCATGTAGAATATTCTGTGGGTAAGTTCTTCCACTTGATGAGATACTCTGAAATTGATCGATTTCACAACTGTCGAGTCCTTGTTTTCGTGACTGCTTCAGGTTCCAATATTATTTTTTCTTCCTCATAAAGTTCTAGAAATATTGTTTGAACTCGAATTTTGTCACCTATAACCTTCTTTAAGCATGAAACATGGAAAACTGGATGCACTCGAGAAGAAGCAGGAAGCTTCAATTTGTATGCCATAGTACAGATCTTTTGCAACACCTTGTAAGGACCATAGTGCTTTGGTGAAAATTTCCAATCCTTATTATCTTGCTTGAGGGACATTTTTTTGTATGGTTGTAGCTGTAAAAATAACCAGTCTCCTACATCAAAACTTCTCTCGATGCGACGTGGATTTGCCTATTGTTTCATTTGATTTTGTGCCAAATTTAGGTTATCCTTTAAGAGCTAGAGAACTTGTTGTTGATTCTTGATGTGATATTCCATTGCTTGAACCTTATAATTTTCTCTTAAATATAATGTGATGGACGGTGTATGATATCCATAAAGTTCCTTAAATGGTGTCATTTTTGCTACAGTATGGAAGGAAGTGTTATACCACCATTCATCCACAGGTAACCACTTGACCCATTGTGTTTTTTATTAGATATGAAGAAACAAATATATCCTTCCAAACATTTGTTCGCTATCTCAGTTTTCCCATCGAATTGATAATGATAATATGAGCTATGAGCTATTTGCGTACCAAACAAGAAAATAATTTCATCCAAAAATTTCCAGTAAAAATGGGATCTCTGTCGCTTAATATAATCTTTGGGTTTCCATGTAGCTTGTTAATTGTTTCCATAAATGCAGTAGAAATTGTACTTGCTTTAAATGGATGAGATAATGCATAGAAGTGTGCATACTTGGTAAGTCTATCAACTAACACCATGAAGATACTCTTTCTTTTAGACCTAGGTAAACCTAAGATAAAATCCATTGAAATCTCCTCCCAATGTTGACTTGGAATGGATAAAAGCTATAGAAGACCCGGGGTCTTAATTGTGTCAACTTTATTTTGCCTAAAAACAAAAAATTCCTCCACAAAATTTTGATATAAGATTTAAGGCCATCCCAAAAAAATTCTATCTTCACCCTATGTAAGCTTTTAAAAATCATGAGTGTCCTCCTAAGGGAGAGGCGTTCAATTACAAAACAATATTTTGTTTTAGTTGGGAATTCTTACAAAGATATAAGTGATCTTTGTACCATAAGGAATCATTTTTCCAACTAAATGTATCAGATATAGTAGGATCTTGTTTTAACTTCTTTATAATATATCCACACTTCTCTTCTTCCTTTTTTCCATTCATCCTCTTCTTTTTGGTTATCCAATCTAGTTGGATAATAGGAATGGCACAAATCAAGACTTCCAATCCTAGCCGACCTAACAATAATGATTTAAGGGCACAATAATAACAAAATGGGGGTTACAAGGATACAATAATAACAATAAGGGGTTTACACTAACAATAATAAGGGACTATACTAGTGATATAGGGACCTAACATGCCCCTCTCCTTCAAAAAAAGTGTTGTCCTCAACACTTGAGTAGCTCCGGGTGCTTCTGTATAAAATTCTCATTCTCCCATGTAGAATCTTCAGTGGGTAAGTTCTTCCACTTGATGAGATACTCTGAAATTGATCGATTTCGTAGTTGTCGAGTTCTTGTTTCCGTGACCGCTTCAGGTTCCAATATGATTTTTCCTTCCTCATTAAGTTCTGGAAATATTGTTTGAACTGGAATATTTTCACCTATAACCTTCTTTAAGCATGAAACATGGAAAATTGGATGCACTCACGAAGAAGCAGGAAGCTCCAATTTGTATGCCATAGTACCAATATTTGCAACACCTTGTAAGGACCATAGTACTTTGGCGATAATTTATTATCCTTCTTAGCTTGCTTGAGGGACATTTTTTGTATGGTTGTAGCCGTAAAAATACCCAATCTCCTACAACTAAACTTCTCTCGCTGCCATGTTGATCTGCCTGTTGTTTCATTCGATTTTGTGCCAAATTCAGGTTATCCTTTCAGAGTTGGAGAACTTCTTGCTGATGCTCGATGTGATCTTCCACTGCTTGAACCTTCGAATTTTCCCTTAAAGATGATGTGATGGATGGTGGATGATATCCATAAAGTGCCATAAATGGAGTCATTTTTGTTGCAGTATGGAAGGAAGTGTTATACCACCATTCAGCAAGAGGTAACCACTTGACCCATTGTGTTTGTTTATCAGATACAAAACAACGAAGATATCCTTCCAAACATTTATTTACTATCTTAGCTTGACCATCAGATTGAGTATGATAAGATGAGTTATGAGCTAATTGAGTACCCAAACAAGAAAATAACTCCGTCCAAAATTTCCAGTAAAATGGGATCTCTGTCGCTCACAATAACCCTTGGGCTTCCATGTAGCTTTTGAATTCTATCCATAAATGTAGTAGCAACTGCACTTGCTTTAAATGGATGAGATAATGCACAAAAGTGTGCATACTTGGTAAGTCTATCAACTGCCACCATGATGACACTCTTTCCTTCGAACTTAGGTAAACCCGTGATAAAATCCATTGAAATCTCCTCCCAACGTTGACCTGGAATGGATAAAGGTTGTAGAAGTCCTGGGGTCTTAATTGTTTCCACTTTATTCTGTTGGCAAACCAAACATTCCGCCACAAACTTTCGAATATCAGATTTAAGGCCATCCCAAAAAAATTCTTTCTTCACCCCGTGGTAAGTTTTTAAAAATCTTGAGTGTCCTCCTAAAGGAGAAGTGTGCAATTCCAGAAGAATATTTTGTTTTAGTTGGGAATTCTTACAAAGATATAAGCGATCTTTGTACCATAAGGAGTCATTTTTCCAACTAAATGTATAAGATGTACTAGGATCTTGCTGCAATTTTTGAATGAGTGTCCATACATCTTTGTCCTTCTTCCATTCATCTCTTGCTTCGGTTATCCAATCTGGTTGGATAATAGAAATGGCACAAAGCAATGCTTCCACCTCTTCATTCTTTCTTGAGAGTGCATCGGCAACAACATTAAGCTTTCCTTTTTTGTAGATTATTTCAAAGTCATAACCCAACATCTTTGTGACCCATTTTTGCTGCTCTTCTGAAGATAGTCTTTGTTCCAAAAGTGTTTAAGACTATCATGATCAGTTTTTACCTTGAAGTGTCTTCCCATTAGGTAAGTTCGCCATTTCTTTAGTGCATGTAGTATTGCTAACATTTCCTTCTCATAAATAGGTTTCTGTAAATACTTTTCTTTGATTGGACGACTTTCAAAAGCAATGGGTCTTCCTTCCTGCATTAAAACTGCACCAATTCCATTTCCTGAGGCATCACATTCCACAATAAAGGTTTTTTGTGAAGTCTGGCGTAGCTAAGACCGGTGCTAGGCACATTGCCTCTTTAAGATGTTCAAAGGCCTTAGTTGCTTCAGGAGTCCATGAAAATGCATTTTCTTCAATAATGTTGTTAGAGGTGCTGCTATTCTCCCATAATTCTTAAAAAACTTGCGATAATACCCCGTTAACCCGAGAAATCCTCGCAACTGCTTTATGGTTGTGGGGACTTTCCATTCCTTAATGGCTCTAATTTTGTTAGGGTCTACTTTAACACCCTCGTGAGATACAATATGACCTAGATATTCCACCTCTTGTACTCCAAAGAAACATTTGGATTTTTTTGCATATAATTGTTTCTCCTGCAATAGTTTGAGCACCCTGTCAACAAGTTCAACATGATCCTTCCAAGACCTGCTGTAGATTAGTATATCATCAAAAAATACTAGCACAAATTTTCTAAGGAAGGGTTTGAAAATGGAATTCATCAACCCTTGAAATGTAGAAGGTGCATTGGTAAGGCCAAAGGCATGACCAAAAATTCATAATGACCCTCATGAGTTCGAAATGCTGTTTTTGGAATATCTTCAGTCTTCATTCTAATTTGATGATATCCCGAACGAAGATCCAACTTGGTAAAATAAATTGCTCCATGTAATTCATCCAATAATTCATCAATCACAGGAATGGGAAATTTGTCTTTAATGGTGAGTTTATTGAGCTCCCTATAATCTGGACACATTCGCCATGATCCATCCTTCTTGTGTACCAATACTACAGGAGCAGAGAAAGAACTTTGACTGGGTTGAATTATACCCGCCTCTAACATTTCTGCAATCATACGTTCAATTTCGCTCCTTTGGAAGTAAGGATATCTATAAGGCCCGATGTTTGGAGGAACACTTCCTGGAATCAAATGAATAGCATGATCATGATCACGAATAGGTGGGAGTCCTTTGGGAGTTTCAAACACCTTGGAATGATTGTCCAAGACTTGTTGGAGATCCGCAGAAATAGATGATTTTGATGTTGGAACTTCTAGTGAGCATAATTGTGCAATTACGCCTCGCTGTTCTTTCTTTAGAAGCTTTGTCATGACATTAGAGCTTATTGTCCTTCCTGGCTTCCCCGCAATACCCCGTAATTCAACTTCCTTTCCTTCTGAAAAAAATTTCAAGAAAAGTTCTTGAAAATTAAAAGCTACCGTCCCCAAAGATTGTAACCATTGTACTCCTAGTACAACATCAGCACCTCCCATAGGAATGGAAAGCATTCGACTAGTCAATACATATTCCCCCATGGTTAGCTTGATATTATGGCATTTTCCAGAGCAATTTATAGTTCCTCCATTTGCAACCATCACTTGACATTCTGGTGCTGGGTATAGGAAACAATTTAATTCCTTGGCTACCTTACAATGAATAAAATTGTGGGTGCTACCTGAATCAATCAACACTATTACCTTTTTCTTCTTGATTTTTCCTACTATCTTGAGAGTTTGAGGAGTGGTAATTCCTGCCAGTGCATTACACGATATGGTCGGATTCATTTCTTCCTCTTCTAGGGTTGGTTCCCGGTGTATATCCTCTTCTTGTTCATTTTCTTCTTCCTCTTCACAATCTATGTAAAATAATTTCTTCTCAGCACACTTATGACCTTTAGTGTATTTGCTATCACAACTGTAGCAAAGCCCTTTTGCTCTTTTTTCTTCCAATTGTTGTGGTGTCAACCTTGTAGGTTGTGGAGATCTAGATGTAGAAACACTTCCTTCTTTATAGAATTGAGTGGTAGGCTTCCTTGTTGCCATAACTTTACATTCAACTTTTCTTGCCAACCTGAATGCCTTCTCCAATGAATCAGGTTCCAGAACATGAACTTCATGTTGGATGTTATCCTTTAAAGTGTCTATGAAGAGATCAATCCTGTGTTCCTCTGGAATATCAGTTACCCTTATATTCAATTTTTGGAAGTCCTCAATGTGCTGCCCCACTAAACCCCTTTGTTTGAGATTTATCAATTGGCTAAAGAAGGTGTTGCTCTTTGTATCCTCATAATGTGCTATCATTTCCTCCGTAAAAATTGACCAAGTGACAATTTTTTTAAGGGAGCAAAGCCATCGATACCATACAAATGTATTTTGTTCTAAATGTAAAGTTGCAATGCGTACCTTTTGTGTGTTTTTCACATTATGGAGATCAAAATATTGCTCCATCCGTAGTATCCATGTTACAGGATCATTTCCATCAAACTTCCTCATATCCATTTTTGGAATATGGTGGTTCTTCCCGCCAACATTAGAGTTTATGAAATCACGATTAACATTTATTTTGTTCTCATCATGAGGTTCTTCTACTATCTTTTCACCATTAGGAAACATTTCTTGTATCAAAATTTTCAAATCTTCGATGTTTGATTTTAGATCATCCATCTTAGCTTCCATGCCAGCTTCCATGCCATCCATCTTAGCTTCCACGCCATCCATCTTAGCTTCCACGCCTTTCTTCAAACCGGCCATCTTCACTTCCACGCCATCCATCTTAGCTTCCATGCCTTTCTTCAAACCGTCCATCTTCACTTCCACGCCTTTCTTCAAAACTTCCATTTCATTTTTTGTTGCTTTTTGCGAGAGTGAAATTTGTTGCACTTGATCTTGTAATTTTGATAGATCATGTTGCAATTCTTCATCTTCATGAGTCATGGTAGAGCCTTCTGAAGGCTTAATGGGTGTTGAATTCTTTTTAGGGGCCATTTTAGAATCCAATATTGATACCTTTTACTTGCTTTGAGGAGCTCGATATTGAAATTGAATTATCTCTGTAATTGAAAATATTCAATATATAAAATTTGTCTCTGTAGTAGCCCTCTTAAGCTTCTTTCAAATGCCGTAGGTCTGATCTAATTTTGATTCTCCAAGACAAAGTTGTGTCCAATCTCCCACAATGACCTAATTTTGGACTGGTTTAGTAGAGTGAACTTGTAGGACTTGCCACATGTCATTGTTTCATCCTTTGTCTCTGAAATTGATAGCCCAGAAACTACAGTCCGTGTACTTGCAACCAATTTTTACGGCACTCAAATCCAATGCCCAGAGAGAGAGTTATTGAACTTTTCCCACGATCACCTCTTTGAGATGAAATTCAGGAGCCTGAAAAAGCACTACCTTCCACAGATCATATCTCCAAAAATATTGCGAACCAAGCTCTGAAATTTTTTGACGAATTTCCTCAAGATTTCAGCTTCGCACCATATGAATTTCAGATTCTGAACCTTCGTAGAAACATATTTATAGCGAAAATTCCACGATGACTTGTTTAGGAGCTTGAAAAAAGACCTGACTTCCACAGATGATATCTCCGCAAATATTGCGAACCAAGGTCTGAAATTTTTAGACAAGCTTCCTCAGGATTTCTGCTTCGCACCCTAAAAATTTCAGCTTCTGAAACTTCGTAGAAAAAAAGTTATAGCGAAAATGCCACGATGACCTGTTTGGAGCAGCGAAACCCTAGAATCCAAAGCTCCGATACCAAATGTTGTGTAACCAGCTCCAAAAATAGAAGAAAAGAGATATGAACGCCTTAGAAATAAGCCACTTCGAGGGGGCAACCTCCAATACATTACATAAATGAACAATTTTTGGATGATACAATTTACAAAACCTCCTTTCTATATATAGGAGTACATGGGGCCATATTGTAATCCTAGTGGGCCACAATGTAATCCTAGCCGACCTAACAATAATGATTTAAGGGCACAATAATAAAAAAATGGGGGTTACAAGGGTACAATAATAACAATAAGGGGTTTACACTAACAATAATAAGGGACTATACTAGTGATATAGGGACCTAACATGAACATTGATGTTGGTCTTCAAAAGAAAGCTAGAACCTCTACAAGTTCATCTCTTCAAGAAGGAAAAAAATATGGACATGCAAAGCAGCATTTGAGATATAATTCTTCCCATAGTCAAGTTGATTATGTTTCTGATAAGCATTTAAAATATGCATGCATGAATGGAAGAAAGAGTTGATGTTCCTTTTTTGGTCTGTGTAACCATGATGTTTCAAAATAATGGAAGAGGATGAAGGTATACAGGAAACAATTGAAGCGAGGGAAACTTGCTCAAAAGGTGCAAAAGACTTGCACACATTGCCAAAAGAAGGGACATGTTGTTGCCCAATATTGGACATTGCATCCAACTAATCATCCTAAGCATTTGAAGCAAGAGGATATAAATACTGGAGAAAGTGGAACCAAAGATTCCATCATTGATGTGAGAACAGATGTTTCACGTGAAGAAGATTTTCAGTAGAAACAATTGTTATGGAATTGGCTTGGTAAGAAGTGGTTTGACTTCTTAACTCAGTAAGACATACATTTATTTGTACATATGAAAATTCCAGTTATCTATGCATTTCTGTTGGAAACTTATGTTTGTTTGAGCCACCTTTTATCGATGATCAAGGACATGATGTTCAACTACCTTCTATAAATTTCTCACCAGAAATTTTTGGATGAGCAAGGAAGACAATTCTTGATAGGAGGACAAGAGAATCTAAGAGGGGAAGTGTTGACTACCTTTGAGTTGGGCTCAAAGGCACTAGCCAAGAAAGGAAAAGTGTATGGAGGCAAGAAAGTGAGGGTGATGTACTCTCATGTACTGAAGATATTAGGTAATCAGTCTTTTGGGATCCAAAAGATTCCCAATGGGGAGGTGTGATCAGATTTGGATCAAGGACCTAAGTGATAGCTCGAATTTCAAAGTGTTCAAAAGTGTTATGAAACTAAGTGACCAGATAGATCTTGTCTTCTTGATTCCAACGTCGGGAACGGTTCGAAAAACCGACACCGTATGAAGAAGTTATTAAGATTTGAAAAGTCCAGTAAACTGTAATTTTCGACATTTGACCAAGTTTGACTGGGCATTTGAATATTCAGCAAAAAATATTCCAGGGAATATTCCTAGAATATTCTTGGAATATTCCTCAAAATATTCCTTCTGGGCCAGTTAGATCATGACAAGTGGCAGGTTATTATTCGTTGAAGTGTTTTGAAGGGCCAATTATAGGCCACCACGTGGCAGGCCTGGAGGCCGCCACGTGGCCTAGGAAATTTGTTTAAAATTTTGGTTCAGGTCATTGGGAGTCGACCCCGAGACCTCTCGCCTGCATACACACGCATTTAGCCATCTCCGCTATGGTTGTTAGTTAACCATTAAGGTCACATGTTTTATCTAAAGTGTAAGGTTTTCCGATTTGTGGGTCCGGAGGGGCCAACCCCTCCTCCCATGGTCACCAGCCCATGACCCCAGGCCAAGGCTTTAAGCCCTAACCACCAACGTTTACTTTTTAGACATGTCACATGTGATGTTAAAGTTAAATTCCAGGTCCATCAACAAATCCATGCAGTTTGTGCTAACTCCCAATGAAGACCACGGGGTTTTGTGACATGTGTCCAACCCTAACCACCTCTTTAATTCCACGGTTAGGATGGTGGAAAATTTGGAACACACCCCAAATTTTGGGATTTTTCCAATTCAAACTCCAGTTAAGTGTAGTTGCTCCATTTTTAGTGGAGCCGATTTAGGGGTCACTAGACAAATTTTGTTTAGGCTCTATCTTGAGCTAGATTCAACAATTCTGGGAGTGTGAATAGTCAATTTCAAATTTCATGGAAATTCTAGACTCATTGGTGAGGGTTTCAGATCCATCATAGGAATTCTGAGTGATATTTTACATCAGAGAAGTTCTAGGGGCCACTAGGGCCATTAGGGGCTAGCAGCAGAAAGAGGCATAACCAGGGCAGCTAGAGACCTTTCTTAGTAATCCAATTCAATTTTGGATGCTTCAGAAATTATGGAACTAATGGTAAAGTTTTAAGAGCCAATAGAGTACTTCCGAAGGCTGAGTTGTTTCAGATAAGTTCCAAGGGTCACTAGGGCTAGCAGGTTCCGGCAGGAGAATGAGGCCTATCCAGAGTAGCCAGTATCCATTCTTAGCAAACCAGTAGTCTCTTCTGACTATTTTGAGCCTTATGAATCCAATGGAAGGATTTTAAGAAGCTTTTTGGGACTTCTAAAATTCGAGATGCTTCTTAGAAGTTTTCAGTGAACCTAGAGCCAGGGGGTGCCACCAGGTGTTAGAGGCGTAATCGGAGTAGCCAGAGGCCAATTTGAGCAAGTGAATAATCTATTATGATTATTTTGGAAATTATGAATCTAATTAAAGGATTTTAAGATCCATTTGAAGAATTCTGAAGGTTGAGAAGCTACAGAGAATTTTCAGGCAGCCCAGGGCCAACGGTGGATGGAGGCTTAGATTGGGGAGCCGAAGCTCATTTTGAGCAAATGAAGAACCTATTTTGGATGTATGATATATGATGGAGAATATAGAAAAGGTTTCAGGGATAGAAAAGGATTTCTGAGGGAGTTAGTGTCAAAGATATGTTGAGATTCAACAAGATGATGAGCTTAGTGAAAAGAGTCGTCTTCACTAAGTGGTTCCGTAGGCTATTTTTGGTGCAAGTCTATTTTTAGACATGGTGGTCATATTTTAGAAGTTGCAGGATGCTATTTGTGGATGGTTGATCAAGTTGGAAAAATAGATGAAATTCTATTTTTATAATATTGGGCGAAGTCTATTTATAGATCGTCGATCTAAAAATAGAAGTGTTGATTATTATTAGCTCTTAATAATAATCCGACAATAAACAACAACTTATTCTCTTGGAGGACTTAATTTAGTGCACAGATTTGTAAAACAGTGGGCTGAAGGAATTACACAATTCCTAGGGTTTACTGGTGGTTCATGCATGGAGGACTCAGTTAGAACTAAAGTAGCAAAGTTATGAAAGAGTTGGAAGAGTAGTTCATGGAGTTGTATTCAGTTTAACTCAGTTAGACTCAGTTGAGCTAGTTGTATCTAGTCTAACTGAATGATACACTAGTGGGAGTGGAGTGAATTAATTATTTAATTAATTCACAAATAATAACTCATTAATCAACTGAACAATAAAACAGTTAACTACAGTGCATGTTAGTTCCAGTGGAGACCCAGTGAAGAGATAGGTGAAAGGGAAAGATGGACTATCAGTTGTGACTATAGTGATGCATTGATTGCACCACACACACATTGGAGTTTCTAATGAGGATTGTGTAGTCAAGGCAAGGGTAATTAGAATTCATTCAGAGCTATTCTTCAGCAGCGATTGTGCAGTGGAGGCAGGCTAGCAGGTGGCAAGAAATCAGTGCATATATTTGCAAATTTCTTCTGATTAGTGTGTGATGATTGATTGTACTGAGAGCTTGATGTACTAAGCTTTGTATGAGATTGTTACATGATCTCCATGATACATAATATATGATAGTTGGGGTTTTCATCTTCAGGCTTTCCCGTTAAACAACTATGTTATGTGCGATTGTTTTTATTTTTGCTTCACATGTGTTTGTAATAAATTTTCCGCAAAATATTAACAGTGGAATGATTATTTATTTTGCAAGAAGTTAAATATTGTGAGATCACGAGAATCTGGATGTATGCATGCTTAGTGTATACTAATTTCTACATGGTATCAGAGAAGTGTTAATTCTTGAAGATTGCAATTGTGAAGAATTCTTGAGTTTGTGGTGGTGGACAATTCGAATTTGCTACAGAAGGTTCTTGGTGCAGAAGTTGAGTATACATTGAAATGTCCTTCAATGGGTTGAGATTGGAGTATGCCCTTGATGGGAGCTCGAATTACATAGCCTGGAAGGATAGGATGGAGGTGGTGCTGGAGGATAATGGACTGAAGGAGTTCATCGATAGCGATTTTCCTAAGCCAAAAGAATATAGCAAAGACAAGAAGAATTCTGTTGGAAGGTGTGAAGGACCATATTGTGTCCAACCTTCATGGGAAAGCCAATCCATTCTTAATGTGGAAGGCTTTAACAGATTTTTTTCCAAAGCATAAGTGACCAGAGGAAGTTGGCGCTTAAAGACAAGCTCAAAAAAATAAAAATGGAGAAGGGCGACAATATTCCAAAATACCTCATGAAGTTTGTCCACTACAAGGATGAAATGGGAAGTGTGGGGGTTACTGTTGATGATAAATACTTGGTGATATTGGCTCTCCTTGGGATTTTTAAGGGTTGGCATAGCTACGAAGACTCTGTTAATGGACAGGAGAAATTGTCGGGATGGGAGAGACTTTGGTCAGATATTGTGTAGGAGGAGATAAGGTGAGGTAACAGGGATGGCTCTTCATTGAAGAATGAAGATGAAGAGAATTTCACTTTGGCTACCAAATCAAGGAAGGGGAAGGGGAATAAATTTCCTTCAAAATCCGATGCTAATGGCAAGAAGCAGGAGTTGTCCAAAGTGAAGTGTTTTCACTGTCGCGAACATGGGCATTTCGCCACTAACTTCCCACAGAAGAAGAAGAAAAAGAAGGCTGCTGGAGCTGTGGCTAGAGAGGCCTTAGCCTTGCAATTTAAAATTAATTTCTCTTTGATCGCATGCTTGGTTTCAAGTTGTATGGGATCAGTGTGGTATCTTGATAGTGGTGCATCTTTCCATATGACGGGAGACAAGGAGTTGTTCAGTGACTTGGAGGAGAAGGACCTCCAGATGCATATAGAGATGGGTAATGATGGTCGGTATATGGCGACTAGCATTGGGACCATTACCTTTGAGAGGGAGTCCAATAATCCATTCTTTTTGAAGGATGTTATGCATGTTCCAGGTCTGAAGAAGAACTTGGTCTCAGTTGCAATGTTGGAAGACAAAGGTTATGATGTTGTTTTCAGTAAGGGAAAAGCCTTCCTTTGAAATAAAACAATGCGTCAAACCAAGAATCTAGGGGTTCGAATTAAGAATCTCTACAAGATGGAGGTAGATGGCTGCGCTGAAATGGTGGGCAAAGAAGAAGAAGTGGTGAGCTCGGATGAGGGCGAATTACGGCACAGGAGATTGGGCCATCTTCACCATGGCACTTTGAAGATTTTGCAATAGATTTCTACTGGAATTCCCAAGGGTACTCTTGCACAGCCAGATCAGTGCAAGGGATGTACTATGGGTATGTTTGTGAAGACCACCTTTCATGAGAAGGAGAACCATGCTTCGGTGGTCCTGGAGAGAATTCACACAGACGTGTGTGGACCTTTCTCTATTTATTCAACAACAAAACACAGGTATTATGTTATATTTTTTGATGAATATTCTTGTAGATGATAGATATTATTCATGCAGAAGAAGAGAGAAAGATTCTCAAATTTCTATGACTTTAAAGCATTGGTGGAGAAGGAGTCGAGGAAGTAAGTGAAAGCTCTACGGAGCGATAATGGTGGTGAATACATCTCGGGTGAATTCAAAGACTTCTGTATCAAAGAAGGAATTCAAAGAGAACCCATAGCACCTCATAACCCACAGCAGAATGGGGTCGCGGAGAGGAAGAACATAATGATCGTGGGTGTTGCACGAGCGATGCTGTATGACTAGGGCCTACCGATGCACTTGTGGGCAGAAGCATGCAACACTACGGTTTATGTGCAAAACCATTGTCCTCATAGAGTACTTGGCATGGGTACACCTGAAGAAGCTTTTACTAGTAAGAAGCTTGATACTTCTCATTTGAATATTTTTGGCTCATCTATTTACATTCATGTGACAAAGGACTCCAGGAAGAAGCTGGAGCCGACTGTAGAAGTTGGGATATTTGTGGGGTACATAGAAACACCCCATAATTATCGGTGTATTTTCCAAACAATCGGATGACTGTGGTGCGACGGGATATAAAATTCAATGAGGTGAAAGCCATGAAGTTATCACTTGAGAGGGAGCTACACTTGCATGCAGAGGAGGAACTTCTTGTTCCCAAAGATGAGCCTCTAGATGTGGACCAGCCACAAGAGGAGATTCATGGAGTGGAGGATTCCACTCATGCAGAACCAAACATCAGACAAGGCAGAAAGTGGACCACTGAAGCTGAGATACTGAAGCTTGATGTGGCATAGAATGTAGGAGTCCCTACATCACAACGCAAACAGAGACAGTCACTTGACTGATTTACTGGATACATGGCTCTGATGAGCAAGTGTATCGTGATAGAGCCATCTTCTTTTTAAGAACTAGTGCAGGAGCCCACATGGGTAGATGCCATGGTGGAGGAGTATGACTCCATTGTCAGAAACAGTGCTTGGGAGATTGTTCCAAGGCCGGTGGGAAAATCAGTTGTAGGATCAAGATGGATCTACAAGGTAAAGCAACCTGCTGATGGAAGCGTTGAGAAGTATAAGGCAAGATTTGTTGCCCGGGGCTTCTCACAGATTGAGGGGATTGATTATGAAGAAACCTTTGCACCTGTCACACGATATTATTCCATAAGGACCATCCTTGCTCTCTCAGCACAAATGGGTTGGCACATTCATTAGATGGATGTGAAGACTGTGTTCCTTAATGGGATCATTGAGGAAGAGGTGTACATTGATCATTTGAAAGGATTTGAGATCTACAGCAACGATTCGCATGTGTGTAGACTCAAAAGAGCGTTATATGGGCTGAAGCAAGCACCTCGTGCTTGGTACACTCGGATCGACAACTATTTCACTAGACTTGGCTTCATGAAGAGTGAGGCAAATGAAAACCTGTACCAAATTGTGGTGGAGGGTAAGCTTTTAATCATTGTTCTTTATGTTGATGATTTAATACTAATGGGTGATGAGCAGTTGATACACTCATGCAAGGCAGATCTTGCAAAGGAGTTTGAAATGAAGGATTTGGGCCTCCTTCATTATTTCCTTGGATTGGAAGTATGGTAGCGGGAAGGTGAACTGTATGTGTCTCATGGCAATTATGCCCAGGAGATACTGGAGAAGTTTCACATGCAAGGCTACAAGCTTATTGACACTCCTCTTCCAGAAAATTGGAGGAAAGAGGATGCTACATCGACAAAGGTAGTGGATAATACTGTTTATCGATAGTTGGTGAGTTCGCTCATGTATTTAGTCAATACAAGACCAAACATATGCTATGCGGTGAACCAGATTTCACAAGTGATGGTTAATCCTACCAAGATCTTTTGGAAGGTGGGCAAGCATGCCCTAAGATATGTGGTGAAATAGCTTTCATAAGCGATGGTTAATCCTACCAAGATATTTTGAAAGGCGGGCAAGCATGCCCTGAGATATCTTAGGGGCACATCTGAGTATGGTTTATGGTACAGACAGACGGATGAGGTGAAGTTGCATGGCTTCACTGATGCAGATTGGGCAGGCAACCCAACAGACAGAAAGAGCACATCAGGAGGGATTTTCAGTATCAGATCTACGACAGTTTCTTGGTACAACAGGAAACAAATATTTGTGGCACTTAGTTCAGCAGAAGCAGAATACATGGAAGCAAGTCAAGCTGCATGTGAGGCTATCTGGATGAGGAAGATCCTAGTTGGTTTGTTTTGTTCACATTTAGATCCTACAGTGATACATTGTGATAATCAGAGTTGCATTAAACTCTCGGTTAATCCTGTGTTTCATGATAGATCTAAACATATTGATATCTGGTATCATCATATTAGAGATTGTGTGCAGCGGAAGATCATGTTGCTTCAGTACATTCCTACGGAAGATCAGGATGCAGATATTCTGATGAAGGCACTCACCAGGAGAAAATTCGAATACCATAGAGGCAGGATCAGGGTGAAGGATAATGCCTATCTTGTTGAGAGGGAGTGTTGAGATTCAACAAGATGATGAGCTTAGTGAAAATAGTTGCCTTCACAAAGTGGGCGCGCAGGGTATTTTTGGCACAAGTCTATTTTTAGACATGGTGATCATATTTCAGAAGTTGCAGGATGCTATTTGTGGATGGTTGATCAAGTTGGAAAAATAGATGAAATTATATCTTTAGAATATTGGGTGAAGTCCATTTTTAGATCGTCGATCTAAAAATAGAAGTGTCAATTATTATTAGCTCTTAATAATAATCCGACAATAAACAACAGCTTATTCTCTTGGAGCACTTAATTTCAGTGCACAGATTTGGAAAATCAGTCGGCTAAAGGAATTACGCAATTCCTAGGGTTTACTGGTGGTTCATGCATAGAGGACTCAATTAGAACTAAAGTGAAAAAGTTATGACAGAGTTGGAAGAGTAGTTCATGGAGTTTTATTCAGTTTAACTTAGTTAGACTCAGTTGAGCTAGTTATATCTAGTCTAACTGAATGATACATTAGTGAGGGTGGAGTGAATTAATTCGTTAATTAATTCAAAAATAATAACTCATTAATCAACTGAACAATACAACAGTTAAATACAGTGCATGTCAGTCCAGTGGAGACCCAGTGGAGAGATAGGTGAAAGGGAAAGATGGACTATCTATTGTGACTATAGTGATGCATTGATTGCACCACACACACATTGGAGTTGCCAATGAGGATTGCGTAGTCAAGGCAAGGGTAATTAGAATTCATTCAGAGCTATTCTTCAGCAGGGATTGCACAGTGGAGGCAGGCTAGCAGGTGGCAAGAAATCGGTGCATGGATTTGCAGATTTCTTCTGATTAGTGTGTGATGATTGATTGTACTGAGAGCTTGATGTACTAAACTTTGTATGAGATTTTTACATGATCTCCATGATACATAATATATGATAGTTGGGGTTTTCAGCTTTAGGCTTTCCTGTTAAACAACTGTGTTATGTGCGATTGCTTTTTATTTATGCTTCACATGTGTTTGTAATTAATTTTCCGCAAAAGATTAATAGTGGAATGATTCTGTATTTTGCAAGAAGTTAAATAATGTGATATCAGGGGAATCTAGATGTATGCATGCTTAGTGTATACTAATTTCTACAAGAGAAGCTCAGGAAAGCTTAAGAGCACCGACAGAAGGAGTCAAGTCTGAGAGATTTGAGGTTCATCTTCAGAGAGATTTAAGCCATTCCAGGGGTATGATGGTATTCTAATCCAAATGGTATAGTCCAAATAACCATTGGAGTTGATTTAGTAACTTGTAAAAGAATTTATACATCATAATCCTAAAGATCCAAGTCAGTTGAAAAAGGCTCAAGGAGATGTAGCCCACGATATTCGGGTGAACTCCTTTATTAAATTTGATGTTATGTGTTGATGCTTATTTTCTCCACTTTATGGTTGCTGTACATGCTTAATATCAGTAAAAACAAATGTTCTTAAAGCACTTAAATAATTAAAAAAACATACACATGTTTCAAGTATTCATTTCGACATAGTCATGTATAAGCAAGATATTTTATTTGTTTAACCGATTGGGAGGTGCTTGCACATAATCATTTCAAGTTACCCACCCATTTTAGATCAAACGACCATGTCGAGTCATCACAATGAGCAACCGACAGTTGATCCTGATCGACATGAGGTACCAGTACTAGATCAGCAGGCACATGATGATCAACATGTATCTGAGATTATCGAGGCTACACCATTGACTGAGCAGGCCTTAAATAGTATTTCTATTGATGATGTACCACCAACTGATATACGACATTTATATTACAGTTTTATATTTTTGATATTATATAGTTATATGTATATATATGGTCCATGTATTTTATGTTCATGTTGCAGTTGTACTTAATTTACATGTTGGTGATCATCATGATGTGTATATTGTTAGGTCATGCTAGATTTGTTCATTTAATGTGCACCTTGCAGATATATGTGTATGCGATAATAATTATTTGACATTTGATGTATATTTGATGTTTGTGTTGTGATGATGTTATACAATGCTAATTGTGTTTTGTTAGAAGATCGTGATCACAATGATGTTGGCGAATTTGAATGTGGCTTTTAGTCGAATATGTTGTTTGTATGATGGTTATCATGATCATGATGTTTAATAATTAATTTAATATTAAATGATCATGATATTGTAAAATTGTAATTGTAATTCTAATTGTATGTAAAATTCTAAAATTGTAATTGTAATTATATGTAAAATATTTGTAAAATTTTAATTGTAATTGTAATATTTAACTTATTGTGAAATGAGTGTAATTGTAATTGTATCTATGTAAAATTCTAAAATTGTAATTGTATGTAAAATTATTAAATTGTAATTGTAATGGTATATATGTAAATTTGTAAAATTGTAATTGTAATTGTAAATTTTATTTAAAATTCTAAAATTGTAATTGTAATTCTAATTGTATGTAAAATATTTGTAAAATTTTAATTGTATTACAGTGAAATGATTGTAATTGTAAAATTGTAGTTGTAATTATAATTGTATGTAAAATTCTAAAATTGTAATTGTAATTTTAATTGTGATTGTATATGAAATTGTAAAATTGTAATTTTAATTGTAATTGTATGTAAAATATTTGTAAAATTTTAATTGTATTAATTTGAAATGATTTTATTGAAATTTGTAAAATTTTAAATAATTGTAAAATAATAAATCTAGAATAATATGATTTCTTGTAACATAATAAAGTTTAGAAAATAATTCAAATGAATTCATGTACTTAAGAATTATCATTTTTGTATTATGATCTTACATACAAAAAAAAGAACTTTATACAATACGCCATTGTTTTTGAGATCAACATAATTCAATTTATCAAGTGAATCAACAATAATTTCACTTGATAAATTTATCAAGTGAAATATTGGTTTTGATCACGGTGGCTAGATCAACTAGATTGATTAAACTTGACTTCCACTTCATAGTCTTGTGTGATGTTTCCATCATCGACATTTTCTGTGCGAAAATGGTGTTCATATGCTCACGTAGATGGGAACAAATGCACCTATTATAAAAAAAGTTAAAAAAATCATAGTGTCATGTGTCTTATAATAACCCAACAGTTAAAATATGATATATAGATGTAATTACATTTGAAAGGTGCATTATTAAGTTTCAAATGTACATATAAATTAAATAGATTTTTATCGAGTTGCTGCACCCAATCCCTACATTTAGCGCATCCTCTTCAGAATGAAGGTAACAACTGGTTGCACCGTATTTCTCTCTGACTTGGTTAGCAACCCAACTGTTCGGGCATATTTTTGGCATATTTTCTTTTAAATGATCGGGAAAATGCACACTTATAACATTCAACCGTATGAATTCTTTCCTGTCACTATCCCATTTCATCCTCTTTTGTTCGTGCAATGCGACCTATAGTTGTGTCGATTCAGAATTGTAAAGAATGGATTTATTGATTGCTTCAATTTATGCATTCGATGATGAAATCACACCAACACTATATAGTACATAGAGATCAAAATATACATTATATCGAAGTTCAACATGAATATTTACTTTGTCTAAATTTGAAAAATTATAAACCGCTTACTCTTTATGAAACACTTTTTTTCCACTCGTTTGGAGCAAATCCCCTTCTCTTTTCTCTTCATCCCTTTCATCGTCCCAAATCACCACACCTAGTCTGTTATCGATCTGATTGATGTAGTCATTGGCATAATATAAAGACTCATACGATATGTACCCCTCTGCCATAGACCCCTCAATTTTTGCCCTTTGTCGAACATAAACTTTCAATTTCTTCATGCACCTCTATAAGAAAAACATCCAACAACAAGAAACCACCCCAACTAATTCAACCTCATCTACTAGGTGGATTAGAAGATGAATCTGCAAGTCCATGAAACTCGTCGGCAGTTCCTTCTCAAACATACAAACAAAATCAACTATCTCTTGATGCCACCGTGGAATGCTAGCCACATGAATCTCCTTTGGCGTGATCCAATGTACAAATGCAGATAATTTAGGTATGGCATCCTAGGTTTTGATGGAATTCACATTTCACACACCCACACACAAACAAAGGATAATGACACTGCAAAGTTATAAACATGTGCAACAATATACAAAATTAGTTATGTTTTATGATCCCTGCATGGGATAAAATTTATTAATATAAAAAATAATAAAATCATGCTTTTGGCATTATACATAATCTTAGAAGATTGAAATGTTCATGCGATTTCAATCCTGAAAAATGGTCATCCACGTTGAAGCAGCGCCATTGTGAAGAATCGTATGAAGATGACACCCTCACACCCATTATAACTTCCTTTGCCAAAGAAAGATCATCATTTTTTAAAAATCCATGGGACATCGCCTTATTTGAATACCATGAATTAAAGGTATCAACACTTTCCTCTAATATTGTACTTTCTAATCATCTTGGCCAATGTTTCTTTTTAGTTTTTGAAGTAATAAGATCTTTCCTAACAGTTAATGTGTCACTTTTTTAAAATGATATGTGCCTTCATAAAGAAGATGAAACGTTTTAAAATATATACTTGGGATCTAATAAGTGGGTAATCTTAAGATGCTCCCAATATGGGAGGTTATAAGAGATGGATTTCCTTTTCATCTCAATGGGCAATTTCTCAACATAGGTGTCAAAGATCTTTCCTAACAGCTAATGTGTCACTTTGTTTCGATGATATGTGCCTCCATAAAGAATATGAAACATTTTGAAATATATGCATGACATCTAATAAGTGGGTAATCATAGGATGCTCCCAATATGGGAGGTTATAAAATATAGATTTCCTTTTCATCCCATTGGGAAATTTATCAACATAGGTGTCAAAGAATTCTGGATCATCGAACATAGGCTCCCCATTTGAATCAAAAATTTCCATGAACTCCTTCTCCTTATCTCTCTCATATGCTCTAAGCCATTCAACTGGTGTTGTTATTGGAGGCCTTTGGGTTCTCTCTCGTTTACCATTGAAAGCGGATGTTGCTCTTCTGTAAGGGTGTTATTCTGGGAGGAATACCCTGGAGAAATCATACAATATCTTTCGTAGGTCCTTGGACCATCTAACTTTCAGAGAAGGTCCACAACATTTACATCCAAAATACCCTTTTGTTACAAGACCTGCAAGATTATTGTATACAATTTATATGCATGGCACGTTAAATAATATCATGAAGATCAAAAAAATTACAACGAATTAAATAACTAATATGTCAAAGAATATTGTTACATATAAAAAAATAAAAATAAACATGTAATGTACTAGAGAAAACCCTTAAGCATGGATAATCATGTGTCGTGTAAGCACATATGCTATACAACTTAAAACTCCTCTCTGTTGTGATGGGCATTGATACATCGCATACATTTATCCCATCCCATAATTCCTTTAGTTCATCTACCAATGGTTGTAAGTAGACATCCATATTCTTCACTTGTCTTCTACCAAGGACTATGAGAGCCAACATAAGATGTTCATTCTTCACGGATAACCATGGGGGGATATTGTTATTGATCACTACTTCAGGAAAAACAAAATATTTGGTGTTCTGGAGGGAATATGGGTTCACACCATCCATGGCTATGCTAAGTCATAGAATTCGTAATTCATCCTTGAATTTTTCAGGCCATGTATCCTCTATATGCTTCATGGCTATTGAATCAGTTGGGATTCACATAACTCCCAACTCACTTCTGTGTGAGGCATGCCATCCTTGCAACATAGCTAATTCTTTGCAACGAAAGAGCCTTTGAATCCTTGGGATTATAGGCATGTGCATCAATATCTTAAAAGGAGGACCACGTGAGTTACCCTTCTTTTTTGATTTATCATACCTGTCATGCCCAAATTTTATACATATATCTTTGTATGCATATTATCCTCTATATAGAATACAATCATTTTGACATGCATGATATGATATGTACTCAGCACCCAACAATTTTAACAATTTCTTTGCCTCTTCGCAACTATTAAGCAAGACATTATCACTCAAAAGAACCTTATATTTGAATAACCTGTAGTTGGTGATCATGGAAAATATTAATAAATGTACATTAATGCTGATATAATCATTAACGCTCATAAAATTTACCATTTGTAATGTTCATTGTGTACTAATTATATTTCTCAAATTTATATAAGGGAGGACTTTATGGTAACTTACCTCAAAATTTCTGAGAAACATGCATTCGACAAGCCAACATTTTCTTTCAAGTTTTACAGTAACATCGTTGTCCCCAACTGGGTAGACTTTGACTGACCACCGGGTCCAAAGAGAGGGGTGGTGGAAGCAAATTTAAGTTTTTCGAAAAAGGTGTTAGCGATATGAGCATCATCCCCTAGCTGATCATTGTTTTGGAATGCATCTAACAACATGTTCTCCATGGAAGTAGTATCCCTTAAGTAATCATCCATACCAACCTCTATTTGATTGCCTCCATTTCCAGCTTGTGAAGAAATACCATTGTTGTAGTCATTCCTAATTGGTGAATCTGGACGTAGCAGGAATTGAATCGATGGTTGTTTCAACCATTCTTGGCATCATTCCTCTCGGATTTTTTCTCTTATTCAGTATTCTCTCAATTTGACATTGTCGTGGGGTGCAATGGAAGATGGTAGGTAGGTCGCTCATCATTACTAGAATCCTAATAATTTAAACAAATATATTTCAACATGATTAGTACAAAATATATGATATCAATTAGTAAGCACGTTGACAATATTACATGATTAATTAGTTTGTTGTTGAAATAATTACATTAATCAATATACCAAACAATTATAATTATTACCATCATTGTACCAGGATTGTGGCTAGAATATGCAATATTGTTACAATTGGCAGGGTGAAGCAGCTATCCATTTTCATCTACCAAATGCGCCTTGCAATATGCTACTCCTGATAAGAGCTTCTAAAGTTTTGGAGATGTTTGAATATTTTGTGCATCTGAACTCGATTTTGAATCTAAATGAACGTGCAAATTTGTATACATTATAAATTTAATTAAGATGTGCATGATTGACATGCATAAAAAGCATAAATCTAGTTAGATAATGAAAATATAAATTAAATATGAAGTAAATATTACATATCAAGATGGATAGGGAGAACTCTGCGATGGAATTTGAGAAATATTATGGAACGAGATGGATTTTGAAGAATTTTCCATTTGATATGATATTTTCTCCCTGCATTTGAGAAAAATCAACAATAAATTTTGGTGTACACACCTAAAAGTAATTTCGGTGCCTTAAAAATTGACTTCTTGTTATCGGTGCTAATGTATAGATAACCGCATTGGTGCATTTTAGTTAGTGCACACCGGTGCCATGTTATCAACGAATGCACCGAGGTTGTGCTATTAAGTGACGCACTGGTGACGAATAATCGCAAATAAAAAAAGCGCATCTCTATTTTTTTAAGTGAAAAAAAAGAGGTAAATTGAAAAATGGGCAGAAAAATATTTTCAAAAATCTAATTTCATAAAAAAATTCTTTAAATACTAAACACTTTTCATTATTTCACTATTTTTGCAAAAAATTCCCGCCAGAGATTTGCAGGAGACATACCTAGAGCAAGAGATCATGAGAGCATAGTGGAGCTGTGAAATACATTCGAACAAAAGTATTGAAACAATCAGAATTCCAAACCTCTGGTGATTCAAACCCTGTAGCATAGAATTTCAAACGATCTTGTGATTAAATTTTATTGTTTTTTTTACTTTTTCTGCAGTAAGTAAAAAATTTCAATTTGTTGTTCATTTTCAGAAACAAAAGAAAAAAATCCATTTTTACCCTAAACCCTTCATTCTTTTTGTTTCTACCCTTTCTTCTCCCTGTTTCTATGATTTCAGAATTAGGGCTTTTCATGTTAGATTTATAAGGTTTGTATTGCTCTATATAGGCCTATGACATCCAACCCATGGTACGACTTGCATAATCGGATCCCAATCCATGTCGGCCCTTTCGTGAATTTTTAATTTTTTTTTGTTTTTTTAATCAGTGTGCCCAACGTAACCTAGCGCACTGGTGCACTAGATTATACTAGCACACCGTGCACGTACTGTTTGATAAAAAAATTATTTATTTATTTATTTAATCCGTACGCCATATGTAAAATAGGGCACTGGTGAGCTATTTCATTATGGCGCACCGCGAACGTACTATTTCGATTTATTTATTTATTTATTGTGTTTATCGGTGCACCATGTAACATATAACGCATTGCACCTAGTCTCCTAGTTGACAAAGAACACCATACGGTGGTCCCTTGTTTGCACGGGGCGTTTATAAGAAGAGGCCGTACTGACCCCTCCATGATACCATATGCTACAAAAACTAACACTAGACGATTTTTATTATTTTATCTATGTTAATTGGTGTGGTGGTTGACATGTAACACATCGGTGCTCCTTGGTGCAATAGAGCACCATACGATGTTTTACACTGTTTGGGCAGTGTGTTTCTAAGACCACCACTCACCGACATCGGTGCATACACGATGAAAAGTGCACCGGTTTCTTGATATATTTTTTTTAACCGGAAAAGTTGACAATTTATTTATAAAATATATTAATGAATGATATGGTACAAGTTTCATATTGATAAAGAAATGACTTACAAGAGATCAAGTAACAAAAATACTAATAACACATCAAGAAAAGAAAAAAGGCAAGTTCTTTGTAAATTATTTACAGAAATATTATTTTTGAACTATATGTAAGTTTAACTAATATGTATTGTTTACTGTGTATCATGCAGAGCCACAAAATGATGAAGGTTGATAAGATTATTTCTGATCTAGGACCAGAAGATAGTAAAATCTCGATGGAAAAATTGCAAAAGGATGAATGACGTGAATGAAAAAATACTATTGATCCAATATGAGTTTATTTTTTAAATTTTCATTAATAATATACTTAAATTTATTAGATAACATGTTTCAAACAATCTATTAATTCACATCTGTTTAATGTTCTACAGGGACCAACAAATTAGAAAATGAATGTGCTTCTACGAAAAGAAAAAAAATATAACATGCAAATGAAAATGAATTACTCCTTAGCTCATCTAGAGTGGTGTTGGAGGTTAACGAAAGGGGGAAATTTTTTTGCAAAAGTTTGACGAATCTAGTGGAATGAATGTATAGACGTCATTTCCACTTACAATACAAAAATCAATCCAATGATTCCAAGAACCAAATTTTATCTAAACTAGAGGAAGAGTTTCCATAGAATTGGTCAATGAGACATGTCAGATTTTTAATAGCAAAAACTTGCAACAACAAAAAAGAAGGAATGAAAAAGTAATATTCCTTTAAAAAAGTTTCTAGAATTATTTATAAATATCACTTTTGTTAAATTTACTTTTCATATATCAATACAAAAGTTAAATAGTTTATTTTCATGTTACATTTCAGAAAGATTATGAAAATCTCAAAATATGAACAAGCTGATATCATAAATATGCGAGTAGGAATGTCCAAAAAGGTGTACAAGGAGATGGTCAAAGGAATGGACAAAATTGCATTGCAGGAGGATCCATCTCAACAAATTCGTGCTTCAAATGTAATATGTAATCATTGAATTTTTCATTCATTAGGTACAATAAATAAACAATTTAGTATTAAATATTAATTTTAAAGTATCTTCTTGCAGAAAAGAAAAGAAAATGGAATCCATTCAACACATAGAACAGGACGACAAAGAAGAAAAGGGTTGATATCTAAGTTTGTGAGTAATTGTTACTTCCTTATAACAACTTAACTAGATTTCATTTTTGTATATTTTAAGTTGTTTTACAAAAATCATCATTGAATTTCTTCAAACAGGTGCTAATATACAAAGAAGAACCATCCGACGAATTGTTTGACATTGGGTTAAATATGGATTGTGAGTATATGTTGGCATATCAAAAATTAATTGTGGAATTTGTAAGCATCTATCGATCTTGTTTTACTTAGCTCAGTCTATAATTAAAAGAACAAAAAAATATTTTATATTAAATATATGATTTGTTATGGGGTATAAAACTTGCAGGAAACAAATTATGGAACCGTTCCAATAGATGAAATCTTGAAAGATGGTATACTACATGGTTTTGAAAAAATGTGTATAATTCATGAGTCAATTGTTGCTATGGTACATCATTTCTTTTCGATTTAAATTGATGTATATTATTTAATATTTCAATTTTCATTATTCTCACCGATGTATATACACTCATTACAATTTATTTTTATGTTTGTAGATGGAAGGCAAAGAAGAAGAAAACAATCAACACCGTGAACAAAACATTCCAGAAAATAACCCAAGTCATGGAAGTAGCTCGAGCAGTGACAACAATTCAAGCAAAGAATGATGATCATTATGTTTGGATATCACAACAAGGCGTTGTATTTTTTGAAATATTTCTCAGTGAAATCAGACATTTGTTTAATGCAATGGACATAGTGTCCCAATTGAAAGACAAAGGGATACCAATAACTGTCCCATTTTGTATGACAAACAATGTCTTATATATATATATATATATATATATATATATAAAATAAGTTTTAATTTATCTTATTGTGTTCTCCATTGTCGTTGTGAAATGTAACACCAATTATTAAATTTATGGATGATTAAATATTATAATGAAGAGATGTGAAATCTAATGATATGATATAACAAATTAATCCAAACATCACATTCAAATGCACTAATAAAAATTTAATTGATATGAATACTGTTATAACATATGTGTTGTCTTTTGATGAATAATGAATTTTAAAAAAATCACAATAATTATGATATGATATAACAAATTAATCCAAACATCACATTCAAATGCATTAATAAAAATTTAATTAATATGAATATTGTTATAAGATGTGTCAATTTTTGAAGAATAATGAATTTTAAAAAATCACAATAATTGCACTGTCACAGGTCGATGTTTCTAAAAAATAAAAAATGAACACTAGTGCGTTTGTATGATACAACGCATCGGTGTGTTTCTACGACCTATGGGCACCACACAAATGCCAACACCAATTATAAATCTCGGTGCGTTTGTGTGATACTGTGCACTAGTGCTTTTATGTGAGACTACACATCTGTGTGTTTCAATGACCTATGGGCACCGCAAAAATACCAATAAGAATTAGAACAATCGGTGTGTTTGTCTGATACTGCGCACAGGTGCGCTTCTATAAGACTACATACCAGTGTGTTGATACGACATATGGGCACCACACAAATCCAAATACGAATTAGAACGGCACCATTTGTTGTATCACCTACAGTGTGCCCGATGCGGTTGTATACCTTTACTGCCCAATGCATGCACCTTCGATCACCTTGGGGCGACCATCTATATGACACACACCGGTGTGTTGAATCCTTAGTAGCGCACCGATGAAAAAAAAATCCGTAATAACCTCCGGCCACCCAAGTGTTTTTAGTTGTGTTGAAATTCTGTTAACAGTTCCACCAAAACCTCCGTTACCAAAAAATGATGTTGTAGAAAATGTTTTTTGACAATTTTGGCCAATTTTATAACACTAAAAACTTCCTTTATAACCTCTGCTAGATGGTCTTTTCCTTGTACTGCTTTTACTTTCAGTGTTTTCTTATGGTTACGTGCAATCCTATTCTATTGTGTGAAGTGAATTGAAAATCTATCTTTACATATGTTGCAAATGTCTATTTAACAAATAATTTTCTAAAGAATCAATTAAAGTGTTAAAGTTTCTGGAAATGTTTTGATATTGGTTGTAATCAAAATGTATTTCCAAAAGGTGAACTCTAACGAACATATGATGAATAGCTATATTTCAAACAATATAAACATGAGTAATATATAGTACGACAAGTTGTGAGTCCAGCCTAATGATGATATGATAAATGCAAAGTGAAATGGCATCAGAGAGGAGTTCAATCGATTAATGCGCTTTACTCAGCGATATTTTTGGTAGATCAACCAATACAAATCCCTTGGAAACTCACTAACTCGCCACTTGGAGCGAATATAGCCCATGTTGCAGAGGATAGATTCTGCTTACTACGACTAGCACCATCAGCATATCCAACAAATGGTTCCGGAGAATGTGACATTTGCAACAAAATTCAAAGCGAATCACTAACCACATGAAAAAATCTGAAAGACACATTGTAACACACGCGCAATCAAAGAATATAAAAAATATAATACAATGTTTACTACGTATACTCAAGCATAGTAACATTTAAGATACAACCCATTCCAAGGCCGTGAAAATGGAATTCCATCATAATCTACCAACTCATAGGCACCCTTAGCCAGAATCCGCTTGAAAATGTAAGGGCCATGCCACAATGGTTCAAATTTTCCTGTTCCTATATTATTAGCTTCGTGATCATAAAGCAAGACCAGGTATCCTTCCGAGAAGGTGCGAGGCTTGACATTGCGGTAATATTGCATCTTGATTTGTCTCTTATGTGCTTCGTTAGCCAATGCGACTTCACGACGTGTTTCATCTAGATGGATGAGATATAAAAACATGCCTCTTCATCAAAAGCATCATGTAGCAGGTCAATCATGAGTTTCAACGATGGAATTTCAGATTGGATCTATAAGATAACTTTCAGACAATATGATCCAGGTAAATTTTTGATACCCTTTTAACCAAGAACTTTTACTTCGGCCGATGAGTTAGGATTAAAATTTATCAAAAGAATTAATGAACACATGCAGATTTAATCAAGAGGAACACATGTCAACAGTCATACAACAAAATGCAAGAGGTTTAATAATGAAGTTCTTCCAGTGTGGACTACCTCTCTGGGCCTCGTTGTATCGATGGTGTTGGCTGCTTCATTCAGTGTTGTAAATATGAATATGTACATGGATATTGTTTTCTTATCATACAAGGAAATCAACCCTCAACATGATTGGAAAAGTCTCTCCACAAGACGTTCCGCTGCAAGGAACTCTCACTCATAACATACCTCCTATCAGCATGACATAAACTCACACATAACGACTATGAGTATCCCACCAACATGGCAACAAAGGGATCTCAGACATAAATGAAAATCCATGATATAAATTACATCTGACATAAAGAAAAGCAACAAGATCCCACATCAAACATCAGGCAGGGAGCTATACAACACAATGCATCTCATAGCAAAGAGACAAAGAAGTACATGAAATCAACACTTCATATACCTCACACTAAAAATGAATGAAGAATAGGTTGCTCCGCTGCTGGATCTGAAATCACCATCACAATCATGGCATCGAAAGGCAAGAAATTGACTGCTCACTTATTGAGTGCTGACACCTGCAACTCCATTTTGAAAAATGGCCGAAAAACATAAGAAGCAAAAAAAAAATCTGACTACACCACTGAACTCGTGCCGCCGAGAGATGTGGGATCGACTGTCAATTTGATGAATTCTAACAAAGTGAAAATCTGGGCCTTAGGGAATCTTTTAGATTCCCCCTAGATTCCTCAAAGATGCTACTCCATAGGGAATCTAGAAATATGAAACTCAAAACAGGAATCTGATCTCACCATTAAGATCCTTGTGAAATTCTGAGAAGAATGAGTATAAGGTTGACCTCATTCTGACACCGGAAAATTTTGACCTCTAAGGAATTTGAAAGATTCCCTCAAGATTCCTGAAGATTCTCCTCCACAGGGAATCTGTAAAAAATGTTGTTGTAATGGAAAATCTAGGTTCACAATCGCATTCCCTATGAAATTCTAGTTAAAATGCATATAAATTTTAATACATTCTCACACAAGAAAATTTTACCTCCTTGGAATCCAAAGATTCCCTCAAACAATGTGGAGATCCTGCCTCGAATTGCGTGTCAACCTCTCCCTACCTTGGTCTTGAAAATTATGGCCGTACTTGGCCTCCCCCTTCTTGGGAACCTAGAAAAGATAGGTTTAAATGAAAAATGTTGGCGTAGTTATCAAAACAAAGTGGTTGGCACAATGGCAAATTCGACAAGTTTGTTGGAGGGAGGTCGGGGGTCAAATCCCGACCCCATCCATAAGGAGAAAATATTTGTTTTATAAACTACCACATTTAAAAATGGTGTTTGGGGTGTGCGGGGGGTTGTCGGGCCCACATTGGGCGGCTTGCCCCAAAATCTCCGCCGTTAAATGTATGTATATAAAATGGCGGTTGGGGTGGCAGGGTTGGCTGCAGACCACCCCGCCATATATTACATATATGGTTGTCACATGGTGCGAGTCCGACGGGGTCATGGTCGACGACCCTTCTAATTAACTTTTTTGTTATGACATGCAGTTATACGGTGGGGTGGTGGGTGTGGTGGCCCGCCACCGCCTTTTTTTTAATTTTTTTTTGTTATTTTAAAACAATAAGGTCATTTTTAAAAATTTGAATTTTGACTTAGGAGACATTTTAAGTGTCCCACAATTTCGCCCGAATCCAACCGGAGCTCACTGGAATCTGGTGGCTGGGTTTCTTCCAAATTGTGTCCTCCTTAAGCCTGCCACCTCATCAAGTCAACCCAAAACTTTGACTGTTTCTAACTATAGCATACGAGATCGGTTTGAAGAACCGTTCATGCCGTTGTGATTAAGAAAACGAGATATACACTTAGGTCCTAGTTCGAAAGCATTCTGATCACTTTGATTTTTGAGCTTTCATAAACCCTCTTTGTGCTGTGTGTGTCCCTGGAGCCACCTGGATCACCGTAAACCACCTTAAAGGGAGTAAATAAGGTTGCATTTCTCACCAAGTTTCGATAAGCCCACAAAGTTGAGTACAGGCTTAAATTCCAATTTTGTTTATGAACCCCAATCATTTGTTGAAGCATACGCTTAATAATTTTGTTAATGGCTTCAACTTGTCCATTATATTGCAGATAATAAGGGGTAGAACTATCATGTGATAGTAATAACTCGGCAATCAACTTAGTCATTTTGTGATTGTGAAAATGTTTTCCATGATCTGTGACTATGTCTTGTGGCGCACCAAACCACGGTAACCACATGGTTAAAGAAAAATAATGCAGTTGTCTCGCCTGTGTTGTTAAATTTCGATGATGAAAATAATATACCCATGCCCCTCGGCCGAGAGGGGGTTACATGTCATAAATTCAATGCCCCATTTTGCAAATGGTCCAACAACAATGACAAGATGCATTGGTGCTGGCAGCATGCGGGTTTTATGATCAAATATCTGGCAAGCATGACAATTTCTTACCGCCGGAATGCAGTCGCGAAAAATGGTAGGCCAGAAGTAACCAGTGCGGAGAATCTTTTGCGCAGTAGAAAAACCAGAAAAATTTCCACCACAGGCACTAGTGTGGCAATCATTTAAAACTTTCTCGACCTCCTCATGAGTGAGGCACCTACGTAAAATCGTATCGGCACCACGACGATAAAGTGTATCGCCAATGATCAGATAATCCTTGTCTTGGTATCGAATACGTTGCTATTGCGAAAGAGAGGTATGGGGATGGAAATTTTGGGTTTGGAGATAGATGAGAAAATATCCATACCACGGGTCAGATGACGCGATAAAAAAAAGACTCATCTAGAATGGATGGCTCTGTAGTAGACTCAGTTCTACTCGAGGGAAGGTCGCAGATAAGCTCAACAAATACCAAAGACTTATTTGACTTGGATTTGATGAACTCTAAATCAAATTCCTACAAAATGATGATCCATTTTGAATATTTTCCCCCCAACAATTGACGTGACAGAATGTATGTCATAGGGTTGCAATCTGAAATGACAATGGTCTTCCATGGCAGGATATAATGGAAAAATATTTGTACAACTTGAACAATACCAAAGCGAGCTTCTCAACATAAGTATACTTAACTTCTATATCATTGAGATTACAACTCAAATAATAGATCAGATGTTCAATCCCATCTTCTTCTTGGACTAAAACCATAGCAATGGTTGTATCTGTAGCGACAAGATACACGAAATAATCATTTTGATAATTTGGGGGATACATTAATGATGATTGGATCAGGGTATCTTTAATAACACCAAAGGAAGCTTGCACAACCTCATCCCAATGAAAGGGAGTCCCTTTTTTCAAGAGTCGAGTAAATCCTTTAGCCATTTCGGCGCAGTTGGAATTAATCTCCTTAGAAAGTTAGCCTTCCCTTGGAGTCTCTGTAACTGAAATAGATTGGAAGGCACAAGCAAATCAATAATGGCCTGGAACTTCAATGGATCAAGTCAAATTCCGTATTTATACAGGACAAATCCAAGCAAATGACTAGAACTGACACCAAACACACATTTGTGTGGATTGAGGCGTATTTTGTAGGTGACGACATCGTAAAAAGGTAGCTCTCAAATGTAGCGGGTGGTCATCCCGTTTTCATGAATGTGCATGTAAGTCATCCAGATATGGTTGAACATTGTGTTTGATGTCATGGAAATAATAATTCATGTGCCCCAGGGACAGATAAAAGATGTTTTATATTGGTCCTTTGGGCGAATATTGATCTAATTGTAACTGAAAATCCATCCATGAAGGAAAATATTTCACATCCGGCACATTATTTAATGATTTGGTCGATAAAGGGAGTAGGATAATTATATTTTAGACAAGCATGATTAAAATCCCGATAATCAATGCACACTCTAATTTTTCCTTGTTTCTTCATGACAGGAACACTATTAGAAACCCAATTGGTAAGCGGAACAGGGTAAATGAAACCAGCACACAAAAAAATTTCAACCTCTTCTTTAATGGAAATAACTTTATTAGGGTGAACATGACAGAGCCGATGTCGTACCGGTTTCAAATTAGGGTAAATTTTAATCTCATGTTCAATAATTCCAGAATTGATGCCTGGAATTTACTCATATGGCCAAGAGAATACATCTCGAAATTCACGGAAAAGAGAGCGATAAGTGTCAAGTTCAGATGTAGAAAAAGTTGCAATGACATGAATGTTTTCTACAACACTAGGTTTGGTCGAAATATCGATAGAAATCATTTCTTCAATATTTGATTGGTTTCGCTCAGAATCAACGTCATGGATAAGAATGGTATTCGTCAAGAAATCAATGACTGTAGGGTGATATAGTTCAGTTGGACTATCTTCATTGTAATCTAGAAGATGGGATCGTTGATGTGAATTTGCCCATGGTTCTTCTTCTAGCATCATGGATTCCATAATGCTCTCATCAATTGAGAATACATGTGAAAAAGTATTAGGAGAAGTACCATAATCCAAATAATTCTCGACCAAAATAGTCAGCGACAAAGAATTAGGATTGTCCGCATAAGCCAAAAATATTGATTGCTATGCGAGCTCTATTAGACTTACAGACATGGTTTCACCTAGCCTATCAATTTCATGTTAGGATATTCTGACACATAGGAAATAGTTAAGAATAACTTAGTCTAGTGTAGAGTTAGGTAAAGTGTGTTTCTTTACCATGTACATTTGTAACTTAGAATCCGACCGTCACGATTTGTAGTGATTCGATGGTTATCTCTCACCTTGATATTAATGACAGTTGATCTGTGGCTTAACACCTGATTGGTCAATGATCTCTACTTAAAGAGCATGGAGGGTCATTTTTCCTGTAACTGTTTATGAGAGAAACATATGTAACTTTTCTTTTTATATTAATAAATTTCCTGAAGTGGATACGTTGGCTTAGGCCGTGGATTGTTTCCCTCTTTGAGGGTTTTAACCACGTGGTTATATTGGTGTACTGATTTGTGATCTATTTGTGAGAAGTGACCTTTGATTATTGATTTACGTAACCTACCCTGTAAATTCCTACATGGTATCAGAGCTATTTTGAGGGCCGCATTCGTTGTTGATCAAAATCCGAAGCCGGTTTGACTGCATGCGAAAGCTGTTTTGTAGATCTACTATTTTTTAACATTTTTGGGTTTGGAGAAATGCTCGGTTGTGTCCGGAGCATCTGTTATAGTGAGGAACACCTTTCATTTCATGCGAAAAGGTTTCCGGCTGCCCAAGTTATGACAGTTTAGATCTGGAGGTATAAAGCATCTGTTTTGCAGTTATATTTGTTAATAGTTCTGCTTATTTCGGTTTCCTCTATTTATTTTTGGATTTTAGGTTTTATTTATTTTCCGGATCTATACCCTCATCTCTGTTTATGATCTTTTCTGTGTGCTGTGTGCGATCTCGGCAAATCAGAAACAGAAAAGGGATTTTTTTTGCTGGGCATGCACTTTCCCCGCATCTTTGTGTGATCTCGGGAAATAAAAAATAGTGAAAAAATTGATAGTTGCCGGTAAGGCTAACTGAAAATATAACATACTGCCATAAGGCTTTGTATTTCACTTATTTTTTCTCGGTTTTTTTGTTTTTGTTTGTGCAGGAAAAGGCACACACACTAAAAACAAAAAAAACCCATCCTCCTTTCAAAGAATAACGTGATCCTTTTACTATCTCACTTGGTGAGGGGTTAGTTTATGAGAATAGAGGTCTTGGGTTCAAGTCTCCTTCTCAAGCTTCTTTTGTAAAAAAAAATTGTTCAAAGGGGCGGAATTTTTTTCTAAAAAGCCACACTTCATCCTGTTCCCGTAACTATTTGGCATCTACAACTTAGATTTTTCAAAAGGCATAAATTCTTCATCCGAAAGCCGTTTTTCGAGCCGTTTTTTTTTTAAACGACCTAATTTTTTGAGATCTTTCCATTGGAGCAGTTAGTTTCATCTTTTATCTGCTTTAGTTTTTTTTTTTTTTAATGGAAAGTACATGCCTGGTTATTCTTAATAGCACCAATTATTTCCAATGGCTATCTCACAGGGTAGATATAATTAGAAGTAAAGGGCTTTATAGAATAGCCACAGGACAAGAAACTAAACCTTCCGATGATGATAAAGCTGCTAAATGGGAAAATAAACAATATCAAGCACGAGGGTTGATAGGAATGTCCATTGCTCAAGATCTTCAATTTTATATCCTTGACATTGATACCCCTGATGAAGCCCTGGAAAAGCTAAAAACTATTTTTGGCATTCAAAATCAAATCAGGGCCCACCAGCTTGAAAATGAGTTGCTTACTTTGGACCCCAATAATTTCTCCTCCATTGAAGATTTTTTGTCCAAATTCAAGACCATTCGAATTCTTTTAGAAGGTTGTAAGATCAAAAAGGAAGATGGTAGCCTCATTTATTGCATTCTTGCTAAGCTTGGCCTTGCCTACTCTGTATTTGTTTCTACCTTCCATTCCACTAGAGAAGCCATCATTTCTTTAGGAACTGCCTACAAGAACCCCTCTTTTGATGCCTTTTGCGATTCTTTGATAAGAGAACAAGAAAAACTCTTACACCTTGGTCTTATCACTTCTGGAAATGCTTCTAAGAAAGCCTTAGCAGCCCAACAACAATCATATCAAAAGAATCCCAAGAAGCAGTATCCTAAAAAGTATGGTCCGAAACCAAACAAGGGTCCTAAGCAATTTCAGCCACAAACTGAAAAAGCAACTCACCAAAATGATAAGGCATATAAAAACAAAGGAAAGAAGATAGATAGACATTGCAACTTTTGCAATCGTGATGGCCATTTAGAGTCCAAATGTTTTAAGAAGATGGAAGCCTTAGAAGCAGCAATGAAGAAGCACAACATCAATTTGGAGCACTCTTCACCTTCATCTTCAGGAATGGCACTTTCTGCTTGTGGTTGTCAAGCATCAAGATCTAGTTATGCATTAAATGTATCTTCCTCTTCTCATTCTCATGAGTGGCTCATTGATTCTGGAGCTTCTTATCACATGGCCAAAAATAAAGCCATGTTTTCTTCTTTAAATGATTGTAACACCGAACATATTTATGTTGGTGATGATAGATCTCTTAGTGTTGTAGGATCTGGAACCATTCATCTCGATAATGGTCAGTTTAATGATGTACTATGTGTTCCTACCTTGTCATGCAACCTTCTCTCTGTTTATCAGATAACTCATTCAGGTGAAGGGAAAATAGTAGAATTTTCACCTCATGATGTTGTAATCAAGGACCTCAAAGATCCTAAACATATTTTAGCTACTGGCATTGTTGATGATTCCACAAGGTTGTATAAGTTTGACAACTTTGGGTCATCATCTCTTCCCTCTGTTTTTGTTGCTCATAATGATGATGTGAGAAAACTTTGGCATGAGCGATTTGGTCACTTAAATTATCGCTCTCTTCAAACTCTATGTAAGGAAAATATGGTGACGGGCCTTCCTATGGTATCTTGTCGGGATGGTGTTTGCTCCGGATGTGTACTCGGAAAACATCATCGGGATAGTTTTGACAAACGTGCCTCTTGGCACGCTTCAGCCCCTTTGCAGCTTGTGCACAGTGATTTATGTGGTCCACTTCCTGTTGTTTCTTTCTCTAGTTGCAAGTACTTCTTAAATTTCATTGATGATTTTTCCAGACGCACTTGGGTATACTTCTTAAAACTCAAGAGTGAAGTTTTTAACATGTTCTTGGCCTTTAAGGCCTTTGTTGAGAAACAATCTGGACATCAAATTCTTAAGTTAAGATCAGACAATGGAGAAGAATATGTTAACAACAAATTTATCAACTTCTGCACTGAGCATGGCATTCAATTGCAACATACTATTCCATATACTCCACAACAAAATGGTGTAGCTGAAAGAAAGAATCGCACCTTAAAAGAAATGGCTAATTGTATGCTTCAATCTAAAGGACTTGGTCTCAATTTTTGGGCAGAAGCCATTAACTATGCAAATTACATAGTAAATCGCACTCCTACTAAGGTTTTAAAGAATATAACTCTAGAAGAAGCTTGGAGCTCAATCAAACCAGATGTAAGTCACTTTTGTGTTTTTGGAAGTGATGCTTGGGCCCATATTCCAGATGCAAAACATAAAGCCTTAGAACCTAAGAGTGAAAAATGTATTTTTGTTGGATATTCTGAAGATGTCAAAGGATATAGACTTCTTCAACCAAAATCAAAAAATATAATCATTATAAGAGATGTAAAATTTGATGAAAATATATTAGGCATGCGAGCTTGATTCGGAATATGTGCCACCTCTCTCTCTCTCTTCTATTTTTAATAACATTCCTTCTAGTTCAGATGATGACATCGAGGATGAGAATCCTCCTCCACCTCTTGAAATTTTTCCTTATACTCCACCGCTTCCAAGATGGGTCCCCTCTACTCGGGATGTAGCAAGTTCTCTTATAGGTGACCCTATCGATCGATGATGTACAAATTCTCAGTTCGAAAGAGCCTCTTCCTTATTGACTCAGGTTCCAGGAAAACTTGATCCAAAAACCTTTGAAGAAGCCTCCGGTCATCCATATTTGGATGAAGCTATGAATGAAGAGTATCGTTCCTTATTGGAAAACGATACTTGGGATCTTGTTCCTCTTCCAAAAGGAAGAAACTTGTCAAATCCAGATGGGTTTACAAAACCAAGTTTGGACCAGATGGAAAAGTGGATAGACATAAAGCTCGTCTTGTTGCTAAAGGATTTTTACAAGTTAAAGACATTGACTATACTGAAACCTTCTCCCCTATTGCCAAATTAATTCTATCAGCCTTGTTCTTTCCCTTTCTGCCTCATTTAAATGGGAAGTCCATCAGATGGATGTTAAATCCGCCTTCTTACATGCAGATTTGCATGAAGAAATATACATGGAACAACCCCATGGCTTTATCCAAAAATAATCCAGCCTTGTTTGTCACCTTAGGAAGGCTCTCTATGGTCTCAAACAAGCTCCTTGGGCTTGGTATGCCAAAATGGATAGATTTCTATTAGATAATGGATTTTCTAGGTGTCATTCTGACAACACTCTCTACACCAAGAAAGTGGGTAAGTCCTTCACCATCCTTGTTCTTTATGTTGATGATCTTATCCTTAATGGTATTTATCCAAACCATATAAAACATGTGAAGTCTAGCCTCAAAAAGAAGTTTGAAATGACAGACTTAGGACACTTGCATTATTTCCTTGGTCTTCAAGTCTTGCAATCCAAGGAAGGCATTACCCTCTCTCAGTGCAAGTATGCCTGTGATCTTCTACACCACTTTCACATGGAAGACTATAAGCCAGCCCCTTCTCCCTTTTAGTCTGGATTCAAGCTTTCAGTCACTTGTACTACCCCTGAAGTTGATGCTACCTTATATCATCAACTTGTTGGTAAAATTCTGTATCTAACCCATACCCGTCCTGACCTTTCCTTTTCCATTGGTCTTGTCACTCGGTTTATGCACCAACCTCATGAAATTCACTGGAAAGAAGCTAAAATAATACTTTGATATATTCGAGGTATAGTTCAGTTTGAGATTCATTACAGTGCAGGAGCATGTCCATTGTTAATTGGTTTCACTGATTCTGATTGGACTGGTGACACTGATGATCGAAAGTCTACTGCAGGATATGTATTCACTCTTGGTTCAGGACCTATTACTTGGTCTTGTAAGAAACAAAGTTCCATCTCTCTTTCTTCCACAGAAGCATAGTATCGTGGTGTAGTTGAAGCTAGCAAGGAAGCCATGTGGCTTCGTCAGATCCTTTCTGAATTTGGTCTCCATCAGCAACATCCAAGTACACTTTGGTGTGATAATTAGAGTTCCATTCAGCTATGTAAAGATCAAAATAATTGGGAATCTTCCTTAAGTCAGATGAAGTAGAAGATATTATATTGTAGGTATTTATTTTTGCGATTTTGCCGTTGTTGCAGGCGACGGTAATGAAAAGGTTCCCATTAGGGAAGAATCCTTATAGAGTCCTACACCAATGTTATGAAGAGATGGCGGGGATTTGTGAATAAATAGAATTCTTTCAGTTTCCTAGGAACCGGAGGCAAAGAAGGAGAGTTGATCAATGACTATGATACTTCCCTTATGGGAGAAGATGACCATATGAAAGTAAGTAGAGACAACCGAAACCATAGTGTAAACCCACGGTCTTCCAAGTAAAATATTGTAGTCAAGGGGTCCATTAACGAACTCAACTTCAATAATTGATTTCCCCCTAGTTCGACTTGCAGGTTACTGAGAATTCCACAAGGCTTATATGTACAACCATCAAAATCTTTCAACGTCATAGGTTATTGTGATAAATTCAATGAGCCAAGTGACTTCCAACCACTCATAGACATGACACAAATAGATTCACCTTCATTAATGATAGTCCGATGAATGAGGCAATTCAGGACATTTACTTGAATGAAAAATTCTAATAGTGCTGGTAATTATGCACATAGCCTGCATGGTTAAAGACTACAAGGTTAGAATCAGTCAGATCAATTCCACCAATCACCAAAAACAAAGCTTACTTTTGGGAGGGAAAATTTTAAAGAACCTCAAGTGTTGACATAAAAAAAGGTGACTGAGCTAGATCTTCGACTACGTTATAATTTTGAGCTGCACAAGCCCGAGGGTTGAAAGTCGATTTATGAACAACCCCCTTTGGCAGATTTGTTAACTTAGGAATAATAGGCGGCGGAATTGAATCAGATGAAGTCGAAGTCAAAGTAGTAGGTTTATTTGTAGCTTGACAATTTGATGACGACAAAGGATTACTGTAATATTTTATTCGAGTAGATACCGAAACCTCAATTGGGCTTAGTGGCGGTTAGCATAAGCACTTGAGAACTGGAAGTAGGACCCGTAGAAACCATATGTGTTTCCAGGTTCAAAAAAGGATTTTTCAACACTATAGATGTGACAGAAGTCTTAAGAAGCTTTGATACTTCTGAGCGGTGAGGACAATCTCGTGTAAATTGATCCTCATTACATATCAAATAAGGGTAATGAGTTTTCCAAGAAGAACCGGATGAATTAAATGATTTTTCCTACGGGGTTGAATTTTGTTTCTTATTATCTTTTCCCTTCTTCTTACTTCTGGGTTGATTGTCACTTTTTCCCTTGTTGAATGACATGACATGTATTTAAGAAAATGATGCAGGATCAGATGCAACAGGGTTTTGATTTAAAACTTAAATTGTAGAACCAGATGGTCGACTTGCTGGTGCAGTGCTAGTAGAACTAATCACACCATAACTGACATGACTGTCATTACCATATGGAGAAGGAGGAACAATAAAATTTGGTCACGAAGAATTTAGAATATTTTCTTGGAGTGTGCCAGACTGAGTATAAATCAAATCCAGATGTTGGGCACGAGAAATTACTTTCTCTTAAGTGACAACACCGAATTTGGCCACATCCTCAGCTAAAATATTATTAGGAACAAATGTCTTAACCATTCGATGATGACGACGCCACTCATGTATACGATCTGATATATGAGTAGTAGTCATCTATTTAAAGCTAGTCAAAAGTTCTGTTCCAGTTTCATATCTGATGGGTAGCTAGAAGTGGGTTAAAAAAGTAGTGGCTAAAGTTTTAAAGTTATCAAAAGAAGCTCGTGGTAATTCAATATGCCACTTTATAGTTGGACCAATGAGATTTTTCTTGAAAAGACAGAGTCTAACAGAATCATCATTCAAGGAGTTTGATGAAAAAAATAAATGATAAGTCATAACGTGTGTAGATGGGTCTTCTCTAGAGTTTCCATTAAATTTCAGAATATCAGAGGGTAATTATGAGGAATAACCGACCACCAAGGTAAATAATGAATAGGATCATTAGTGAGCCAGTTTAAATCAGATAACTTTAATGTTGCAACAAACAGAAACTATCGATTTAGATCAGGTTTAGCGTAACCAGGATAAGATGGAATTGCTTGGGAAATAGGCCGTTGTGCACTAGCATAAGAATTATGCTTCTGGTAACCTAGATAGGGGCAAGGTTGTTGACCAAACCATAGATAGGATTGTTGACCAGGACCTAGATAAGCTTTATACTATTAGAATTGATGTTGTGGCTGCCATGGGATTTGATAATACGATAATTTCCGGCTAGGATAATTCAGACCAGGTTGTGAATAAATATAACTAGTAGAAGCCTATGACAAGGGTAAAATAGCATATGGTTGTGAAATTCTCGATACAGATGGTTGTTGTATAGCAGCCCGGGAAGACAGAGTTTGTAGACCCGAAACTTAAGGGTTAAGGGTTGAAGGACCCGCTTAAGCAGACTGAGCAATAACCAAAGAAGTAATAACAGGTGTATTAGGTACATATGGAACAGGTTGAAATGGTTGATACTGATAAACAACAGTTTGCGGTTGGAGAGGCAAGGTAGCCTTCCATTAACAAACAAGAATTCCAACATAAGATAGACCTAAAAACGAAGGAGTACTTCCAATTGGCCATAACATATGTTACCCCCAAGCATATGGGGTATAATTATATTGCACATACTGAATTTCATATGATGGGAGTCCAACAGATACTCGATAAGATGGATGATAATTAGATGGAATAGCCTGATATTGAGCTAATGATTTCAATAAAGGATCAGGTCATTCAGTACTCATAAGAGATGAACGAGATAAAATTCTAGGTGATGACATGGGCGAAGTCTATGGACTAGAGGAGACACCATAGTAGGTTCCATTTAAATATTAGTAACCCAGTGGGATGAATGAACCACCATAAATATGAGACTCGGGTGTCATAGAAAACATTGAAGATGAAGCAACAACAGATGTTGTTGCAGCTATAACAGATGGTACAGTCTAGGATGCTGTCCCAGCCATGGTTAAATAACCTAGTAAATACTCTAAATAATCTACGAGAACTTGATATAGAGCAGGATCAATAAGAGCAGAGTAGGTCAAATGAGGAAAAGATAGATAAATATGAAGACTCGAACCAAAATGAGTTGGAGTCAAAGGGGTTGTCTCTTCTTTAGGTTCTTCCTCAATTGAAATCAAACCAGGTGGAAGTACTTCACTGCCAAGCCTAAGATAAATTTCAGGCGGTAAACTCTATGATAGAGAGGAAGAATCAATAGTTACGAATGACTGAGGATGGGCCAGTCGATCGTCTTTCGGCACAGGAAAAACTTATTGTTGCACAACTTCGAGATCAAGTTTTTCTAGTAAAAGAAAAATAGATTATGGATCAACTTCTGGTTGAATAAATTTGGGTTCCGGATTTACCGTTTCACTTGATTAAATTTCGGTGTCCTCAAGTATCTGTGAGGGTTCCGTCTCAACAGTAGAAAATATACAGGGATCGGCCGAAACAACTCAAGACTCGATACTCAAAGGATCATATGCCTTTGGTAAATTAGATGAAACACCAGAGATACCAAAATCCGTAGGACGAGATCACTTTCGCGTACTAGGTGTAGCTTCTGGTGATAAAGGTGGTTATTCGCTATCCTACATGAACAACAGGGAAAGGGTTGATACTCTTCCATGATTGTTGATTTATTTTAATACAAAAAACAAATAAACAAAAAGAGGGTAATGCTAGGAAAAATGTTTACCAAGAAATTGTGAACTGCAATATACTGCCCTAGTAAACCAAGGACTTATGTACGTGTAGGAAATCTCCCTGAATGTTATGTTTGGTGTATCATAGTGTACTAGGCATCAGACTCGGTTACCTATGGATGGTAAGAAACCTAATTTTGTCCTCCCAAATATACTCGATGGTACATGGAGGCCCAATCCGTATTAGCACTATCTAATGTGAAACCGCACAGTGAGAGAATCCCCTTATACTATTCGTACTATAACACGGCCCTATATACCCAAAGGTACATGGACGAGCTCTGATATACTTATGTACATGGAATGAGGTATCACACTCAGAATTTATAGCAGAGAATTAATGATAGCTGCTATATTTTATGACGTCGAAACATGTCTCTAGCCTAGACCTCTAAATGTTATCATTAAAGTGACAATGCCCCCTTAGGTTAATTCAGATAAATTTTAAGTTGATATTGCTTATAATTTTTCCTTTCAGGTTCACCGCGTGATGTATTTAACATTCCTAGACCGCAACAAATATGATAAACATTTGGTTCGAGTCAATTTTCAACAATGAAAATCTTAGCAACAAGGGATAGAGCAATCAGATTGTAAGCAACCAACAATGAGCACATCTAAATGAAAATTCCCTAACTATTCTTATGCAAAACTCACAATCCCTATATGAAAATGCATGTTTTTCTCTTTGATTTATTTTAAGTGTAAATGAACAAAAAAGAAACTAAAATGCACAAACAATCATTCAATACTTTCTAGAGAAACGAAGACTGAAATGACAATTCCTCTTTTTGAAAATAAATAAATAATAAAATGTTACTTTAAAATTTGGAGCTATTTGACAATTATAAAGAAAAAAAAAATAAACATTGTACAAAAAAAGATCCAAAGTGAGGCAAGATAGTAGAAGCAATCTGGTCTCTAGAGGAAATCAGACATTTGGAAACTCAGCAAACAAGACATTGAAATGAATGGAAAAAGTCAAAATATGATAGATTTTGGTTGGTCATAGGAGCGAGACACCCCTGAGTGGGAGGAAGTGCGTTGCAGAGCACTATCCCTATGCCAACTGTGCTATGCAGAGCACTGTGTTAAGACCAACAATGCGTTGGTTCCAGAGGAAACTAAAAAATAGGAAATAAAAGACACGTATTTTACTAAAACACATTCAAATGACTGAAATAAAGCAAGTAAAGTATACTAGAGGCTGATAAACAAGGATAAAACCACTAGGGAAAATTTGTCTATCCCCAGTATGGTTGCCAATTTTTTTTACAGAAATAAAATGTACAGATAGATGAGTTTTCCCTAAGTGTGTTGGTCACACTTACAACAACAAGAGAAAGATATTTGACCTTTTCCTTAAAATTAATATATAAGCGAAGAATACCTACTTGCGATCTTTCACTATCCCTCGCCACCTTTTCGTCACTTCCGTCACTCTCAATCACACTGAACTCGCTTGGTTGGTACTTGCAATGGCTAACATAAGACAAAAAATGACATAAAGGCATATGATCTCTTCTTGTTGAATAAATTGAATTGGTTTGATTTGAAGATACACATATTAAATCATGAATACACGTATTAGGGAAGGAACAAATCTATTTATTATGAAGTATAAGGAGAAGTTACAACCAGTTGGATCGAATCAATATCAACTCGCTCCAGCTTTAGTCCTATCCTCATCACATCAACAACATCACTCCAGCAACATAACATTACATGAAAATGATACCTCGAAGAACTGTGATATCACCAACATAACTCTACTAGTTCAAATTCTTTCTCTCTTGTGTACTATGACCTGTGCTCAATTTATAAGTAGTGAAGGTAGTTTGGCATTAATGGCTCATTGAATGGATTTTCTAAAAATGGATGAAGAGGTTTCCTTGTTCAATGTAATAGGAGGATAAGAGGTTCAATGGATCCATGGTGTTCATATTCAAAGTTATTAGATGGTATGATACCTGGAACAACTTCTAGAAGCCAGTAGAATATGGGAAGATTCTCAGAATCTTATGAACAATTCACTCCCAGTCAACAAAAACACTCTAAAGTGGGCCTAGATCCTCTGCAATGTAGCCTTGCATGGGAGTAGATGCTCTGCAAGCAACTTACTGCAGTCTAGGGGTGCGTTGATGGCTTAATGGAGCACTTCAACTAGACTTCAAGCAGTGAAAGTTTCATGAAGGAAAACCATCAATGGGATGACTTGTTTAAGGCATGTAGCAACTGAATTAGAGTATGATAGAACCTAATTTATATTGATCTGAGTTTTGGGAGTGATGCCAAAATTTACCTGTAACAAGATTCCAAGTAAAGATCAAACATGAATTTTTTTTGCATTTCATGAAGTTCGTTAGAATCAAAGACATGTTTTGAAGACATAGAATATGTATTCTCAATGTCTATATCACTTCTGATTTTATCTATAGTTTCTATTAAGGTAGAAAGACACTCAATTTGGTACCTGTTGCGCTCAACCTTGTTATATTTAGGGGTTACTCTCATATTTTTTACACCATGTTTTGGGTGGTTCATGAGATTTGGGGTATATGGTGTATGATTATCCCTCAAATGATATCAATGGATTTGCATATTTGAGGTGTTTTACTTAATGGTTTCTTAACCTTGGTTGGTTGCTTGCATGAAATTCTTCCTTGGACCATTAAATATATTAAAATAGCTTGGGAAATTATTCATGATGTCCACATTTATATTAGTTGTAAGCATGAGATTTTTCCTTATATTGGTGGAGAAGCATTTCGAAGTTTAGAGGAGGAAAATGAGTACTAGAAATCATGGGGTAGCTTAGATACTTGCATTGAAGAATAGAGTTGAACTGTGAGTGCGTGGGTTGTGACAATGTTAATGTAAGAGGAGTGGACCGAATGAAGCACATGGCTTAGAAAGAGCATTAGAGTCTTTGAAGGGTTGTAGGACGAGCATTAGACACATACCATGGAGCACCCTTGAATTGGATCCTTATTTATGTATGAAATCAAGTTGGATCTTGACATGACTACCCTTCAAATATAGCACTTTACATGTGTGATATTAATTGTGGTTTTCTAATATACTTGTTGGGGTTTATGGAAACATATGTATTGTTGGCCTCCCTTACTTATCATGTGTGTGTGTACACACACACACACACACACACACACACACACATATAAGTGGATACTTGTATTGAAGAATAGAGTTGAACTGTGGGTGCTTGGGTTGTGACAAAGTTAATGTAAGTGGAGTGGACCGAATGAAGCACATGGCTTAGGAAGAGAATTAGAGTCCTTGAAGGGTTGTAGGACGAGCATTGGACACATACCATGGAGAACCCTTGCATTGGATCCTTATTTATGTATGACATCAACTTGGATCTTGACATGATTACCCTTCAAATATAGCACTTTACATGTGTGATATTACTTGTGGTTTTCTAAGATGCTTGTTAGGGTTTATGGAAACATATGTATTGTTGGCCTCCCTTACTTATCATGTGTGTGTGTGTGTATACACACACAAACACATATGTGTGTGTGTGTGTGTGTGTGTATTATGTTATAGATGTAAGCAGAAGAGCACACACTACAAAGACAAGACCTTGTAACAAAGTTTCTAGTAGAGATTTTTAGTGTTGAATTTTTTTTCCAATTTTTTCAAAAAACTTTATGCTATAACCCTATTCACCCTATTCAGAATAGATCCTTTAGTCGAAAATTAAATAGATTTTATTCACAGAAAAAATAATTTGGCGATTGGAGGTTGTACTGAAGATTTATTTAGTGGTGGTCTCTTACTTAGTATGTATTGGTTCTTCTACAAAAGGTATGCAAAGGAGCATTTATACTTAGCACTAAAAGCATAGCTAGGGGTTCAAGTATTACACATAGGATCCATCATTTCATAGCTGACAGTGTTGATGCTCTTAATAATATCACACACCACGTCATCATTTCTTGTCTTACAATGCATCAATGTTTGTATAATTTTCACTAATCGATATTTTATTATTTTTTTTTTCAAAATAATAATATGTGTGACATATTAGTGCATTGTTATAGTGTCAAAGCATCGATGCCTACAATTTATAAGCATCGTCATGTGTATTTTAATTAAAGGACTGGTGGGTAGACAATTATAAAGCCCTGATACACTTAATTTGTTGTAAGCATTGATGCATGTGATACATATGCACATCATACTTTTTTTAAATGATAAATATATAATACGTTGTTGTTTAAAGCAAAATTTATTTTTGCAATTATAGCACCAATATAGTAATTACGCAGAAGGAATTTTATTTGTAGGCTTGGGGTGAGCAAACACTGTTCACCAAAACCAATAGGAAGTCTTCACTATTAACCAAAGCCAATAGGAAGCCTCCTTTTTTGTCATTATAGATAATTGAAATCTGGCACCTCATTTTGTGTGTTGGCTCTTTCAATGTGTTTTTGAAGTACAAAGGCCCATTTGTGTAGAGAGAAATACATCCCCTGGTATCCATGGTGTAATACAGAGGTTCATTTGTGTAGATAAGGCATCCTTGGGTAGCCATGGTGATTTCAGTGTTGATGAACTTGATTAACCTTCACCTTCAACCAACACATTCTTCATTCTAACCTTCAACCAACGCCGCCTTGTTTCTGACATCAGATCTTGGTTGAGGAGTGTTTAACATTAAATTCCCTGGAGCTACATGAATTTCCATATTGCTCCATCCAAAATTTGAAGATCTCTTGGTGAAAAATATTTGAACCCCACACATTTTTTCAGTTTAGCTGAGGGATTCAATTCATTAGCCAATCAGCTGACAGATTCAATTCATTAGGCATTCAAAAGGATGATTCAACACAACACACCCGGGCCAAAGGAATCCATGATGAAACCAGCCAAAGCCAAAGGTAGGAATATCACTCTCAATCTCGAGTAAATATGTTGAAAGATTATATGCATCATCGGATGTTCGATATAAATTTTAAGCCTACAATCAGATCCAAGCTAGAGTTGTGGATTTTGGTGAGAAATTTGGTGAGAAGCTACCAATTCCCGAGATTGTTTCCCTCAGTGGCCAATCTGATGGAAAAAACTCTCTACTAGAAGCTCTACTGGGCTTCATATTCAATGTTAGAGAATTAAAAATGGGATCGTGAAGGTCGTTGATGCTACAAACGGTGCACAACCCTTTGGCTCTAGAACCCCACTGCAAGTTTCAGGATGAGGATTCTGATGACTTGAAAGCTCCAATTGAATTTTAATATTCTATTATTAATGCCATCAGAAGCATAATATACAAGAATTTTAAGAAAATATGAGTTGTTTTCTCTAGGAAGCCTATTGTGATTCAGGCAGAGTATGCCTACTGCCAAAATTTGACAATCATTGATACCCATGGATTCATTGTCAAGGCAAAGAAGGGTGAACCAGAAAGTACACCAGATGATATTTTAGATATGGTAAAGGAATTGATAGCAACCTACCATCGTTTACTTCTATTCCTTCAATATAGTAGTGTGGAGTGGTGCTCTTCACTTTGGTTGGACACAATTTTTGCAGTTGATCCTACTTTGACACGTACTATATTTGTTGTTTCCAAATTTGAACTTGCAATTGAGCGCAAAATAATTGAAGACACTTTTGATTGTGAGAGAAGCACCATCGTTGGGGTTGGAGGTTATATTTCTTTTCATGCTGCTTTGAGGCAAGCCTATGACCACTTCATCCAAAATCTGACAAAGAAATGCAAGGAGTCTGTGAGGCATCATTTATACTCAATGAAAAGTCCTTATTCTCAGGTTTATAGGCCATAATACAACATGGGAAATGGATTTTTTTTTATTTTTAGCATCAACCATAGGATACATGTTCAATCGTTCATCTCCTCCAATGTTTATGGACCTTTCTGAAGATCTAGGATGTCTGCAAGAAGAGGGATTGGATGAGGAACATGGGATGTTGCTCTGCTAGGGAACCTACAAGAAACACCAAATAGAGGGTATGATTCAAGAGATCCACATAGATAAAGTAAAATCACTATCCCTGAGAGACGTTTGCTGGATAAACCAAGTAGTGAGATCGGTGTAACAAATAAAAAGGAATATGGAATTTCTAGTGGGCATATTGGAGCTAAATTGGGAGGGAGAAAGAGGTAAATTCCATTGGTAACTAATTCTTGTGTAGCACTAAGTCTCATATAATAGTGTTGTTTTACATATTTCTTTATTCATTGATTATTTTTTTTCAGGGTTTATGTTTACTTTCTTGTGGCACGTTGATTTCAATGGAGGTAGCATGCTATGTAGGGTTGTCTTATGCTTCACTTTTTTTCTAATTCTTGGTTGTTTTGTAGTGTCACTGTGATGAATATTATGTTCCAAAGCAACCTCAACTTCTGTGATGGAAAAACATCCCTCTAAGAAGTTTTTAGGGAGTAGTTTTACATATTTTCCTCATTTTTTAGGTATTTAATTAAAAAGACTATGTTTCTTTTCCCATGGTGTGGTTAATTTATTGAATGTTGCAGAGTCTAAAGTTTGAGTGAAATATCTGGATTTATATATGTCAATGGGTTTTCGCCCTTTTTCAAAGTAATGACTTATTGAAATTTGTCAATCCACTGAAATTCTCATCTTGATTTATAGTCCAAAAGTCTTTGATTGACCAATGCACGTATGAACCAAATTTGAACTTTTAGATTTTAATTTGTCACTTATTTGATGTCGACCATGATTTTCGTATAGAATGTTACATTAGTGGTATACTTTAGCAAGGTATTTTTTACTTTATTTTATTTCTTGGAATGAGGAAATATTTAAATGGTGATTGATCACCTATGATCATCGTTGACCATTAAATATGCTAAAAAATTGTCATTCGAATTTCTTAGGCTTAATAGCTGTTTGTTCTTTTTTATCATCCAAAGGATAAAGATCACAACACTGGCCTAGTTGTTGTTATAATTTCAATACCCTTCGTGTGTTGACATCATTGTGTGTAGACACGGCCTCACTACCTAACCCGATTACCTCTAGAATATCTGAAATAACTTGGTGTTCCATAATGTTCCACAAAGGGTAGATGTTGGGTCCTCGGCCGACCTGGATAATATCTACCCAAAAAAAAAACAGTATCCCTTACTAATCTCTTTCAGGTTGCAATATTTCCCTCTATGCCACATGAATGGTAGGTATGCGGTGGATTTTTGATGTATTTCTTGCATTAGTAAGTTAGTGACCTCAAACTGTACAAAGAAACATAGGCTATATGGAAAAATATTGTAAACCTAATTTATGTTAAGATCCTTGTGAGCCTATAACCATATGAATTTATCTATGTTATTCCCATTGTATAAGAGTGCTCGCTCGTAAGAGTCCTAGAAGAAAAAAAAAAATAAGTGCCTTTTTTGGTTTCTCGATGAGTAGCATGTTTCCTTAGAAACTCCCTACCTATTTATACAAAAAATGTAATAAGAGAGGTGACCCTACTACAAGTCTATAATTGTTGTCATACACTTTGTGAGAGGATGCCAATATTATAGGAGGGAAAACATGATTGAACCTAAATGTGAGTTTTATAAATGGACGAAAATAATTTTGTTTATCATGCTTTTTTGTCTATAATAATAAGCTTAATACTTAATATTTTACATTTCATAGGGGATTTGACTATACGCACCAACTGGTTTTTTTCGGCTCTTTCAGAGCCATGGTTTTTTGCATCACTCTTCCAGAAAGCCATATCATGGATTCCTAAACTAAATATTAATCCCTTGCATTATGGCTTTTAAAGCATTAACCTGTGCATCATAGCACCAAAACTCATTTGGTACACAATCCTAGCACCAAATTTTATTCAGCACAACCTTGTTCTAGATTGTTTTGAAATTAGTAAAGACAACCATATAAACTGTATATAAACAACCAAACGTCTTTTACGATTGGAAATTTAATATAAGGACTGAGAATATTATAAAAGAAAGATTCCCTTGGTTTCCTGTTGAGGAAATTCCTCCATTGATAAAGCTTCTTGAGATGATTTGTTTGTTGGGAAAAGGAAATTTTAGGAAACTTCATTTTTACCATTGAAATTTTGTTCCATGTTTAAAATTAGTACCAAATTTTAAATGTGGCTTCCTCCATTTCCAAGATCAATTCTGAGTCCGCACAAACAATCATAAAGCATAAAACTTAGTGTTATTATATGTGCCTGAGATTTGTGCATATTTGAAATAAATGTAATGATATTCACATACAAATAAAGTACCTATGGCACCACACATTTTTGGATTTCTTTGACATGCACCGTCAAAGAAATATTTTACATGACCCACCATAGGAACATACAATTTGGTGACAAGTGTACATAGGAATTATCATTTTTTTGGAATAGTTTCTTATTTCTAGTCAGCCATAGCTCCCATATTGCGAAAAGTGGAAAATTTTGACGAGGTTCCACTCTCTTATTAGTGTACCAACCTTCAAAACAAGCGAAGTGAGATTCCATTTTCTATTCATTTTCCCATTTTATTTCTCTACCCAAACATCCCTAACATAAAAACAATGTACAAAAGGATGATTCACAATTTCATAATTGATTTTCGATAGAATCCATTTTTCTTAACCATGCCAATTTCTCCTACCCATTATCCATGTTTAGTGTCTTATTTGAGAGGGCCAACAACAAGCATACTTTCATTGAGAGGTCTGTTTAAATTGCAAGTCCTTTTCCACCTTAATTTCTTTTATCCTTCATCATATTCTCTCATTCTAGCCGCATGCCCTAATTTTGTTGTTAATGCTACTCATACCATAACATTTGACCATATCAATTTAAATTTTTCAATGAGCTTAAGAGTGCCATGTTTTAGTAAGAACATATTTATTCTGAACTTAACTAATCCTCTCTACAAATCTATATAAGTAGCACTTTTTTTTGTCTTTGGTGAAAGCAGGAGCCATAACATCTAATGCCCTGTAGACACTCTACTATTTAGAGCATTAATTAGTGGATCTAGAAATATGTAACTCCCAAAACATTACATCGATCCCATGAGTACGTACGAATCCTTTCCTTGTTCCCTATTTCCTACTTTCTATGCCAACCATTTTCCAAATAGTGGAAATGCATTCACTATATTTATTAATGCATTTTTTCTAATCCTTATCATGCCCTCCATTGGTGTTGATCCTAAATATTTTTGCATCGTCACTCTACCTCATAAGACCTAATTGTGAATCATTTTCTGATAGGTCGTGATTACAAATCATTATCCATACACTCTTTTAGCTGAGTCCTTTCCACCTACATTTTGTTTCTTTCTATTTTGTTCCATTTCAACTTGTTTTTTTTACCTATTTCCTAGGCCAACAATTTTCTAAGCAGTGGGAATGCCTTCCACATTGCCTTGTATATTACTAAAGATACCTTATATAAAAAAAATTCAGTAATTATCCTATCCTCCTTTGGTGTTGCTCTATGATATTTTCCCTTAAATCACTCAACCCCATATGCCCTCATTATGAGTTGTCCTCCATACCTTATTTAAGTTTGTAGTTCTTATCAAATAAATGAGTATTTAGGAGTACCCATATACCTCCTCCTAGAGTCTCTTTCTATTATGTTCCATTTCACTAGTGGAATTGCTTCCTCATATTTTCATTGCGTTGGAAAGTCAAAGCACTTTATTTTAATTATGCGGAAGGAATTATCTCTGCAATTTTTTTGATGTCCATAAATTGTTCATTACAGCGAACCAACAAGCATAGTTTTCATCTTCCTTGGGCTTATCAAAATTTGACATGTGAACCTCTGTATTGGTATTGCTCAGTGTGGTTCACCATCTTGGTCTTGCTCAATGCAAGCTTGATTGTCTGGCTCATCTTCATGGTGCCAAGAAACTCATGGCATTTAGCTCTGGGTATACCCCAAGTGTTGTTACTTCAGACCTTGAGGTGGCTAGAGAGTTGTTGAGCTCCCCTATTTTCTCCAACGGACCCCAAAAGCAATCTACACAATAGTTACTATTTGGGAGAGCCATGTTTTTTCCCCAAATGGAGACTATTGGAAGTTGATAAGGATAATTTCTTCTGCTCATCATTTTTCTTCTCACATAATTGACGCACATGAAGCTTAACATTAAGTTGATGTTGTTGAAATGCTTGTCTAAATCCAAAATGAGTATCAGTCTAATGGGGTTGTTAGGCTTAGAGGGAATTTCCAAGGAGATGCTCTAAACAATATCATGGGAAGTGTTTTTGTAAGGAGGTTTGATATGAGTTTTGGATAAGTCAAGAACTTGTAGGCAATGGTGGATGGGGGGTTTCAACTGCTGGGAGCTTCTAACTAGGTTGATCATCTTGCATGGTTGCAAATTCTTGACCCTATTCGTATCCATGCTTGTTGTGCCTAGCTTGTGCCATGGGTGATATATATATATTTTTAAATATTATCCAAGAGAACTGACAGAGCCTACGTAAGGAGAGCAACATAAATTCTGATTTTATTGATGTTTTTTTTCATTGCAAGGATAAGGTAAAATCTATGAGAAGGAAATTATTGCAGTACTATGGGAGATAATTTTTGTGGAATTGACATGGAAACTTTTCTGAAAAAGTGGACCATGGTGGAGTTGGTTTTAAATCCTAAATCTCATAAGAAATCCTAGGTAGAGTTGGACCAAGTAGTCGGGCAGGATCTAAGTGTGAGGGATGAGGATATTCCTAGGTTGTCATATCTCCAAGTGGTGGTGAAAGAGTCTTTACGAATTCATCTGCTTGGTCCCCTTTTGTCATGGGCCCTTTTTTCAACTGAGGATATGGACATGGCAGGTGGATTTTGTCTTACAGTTGGTATGACCGCCATGGTGAATATGTGGTCGATTACTCATGATCCTCATATTTGGGAATCACTGAATGCTTTTTACCCTGAGAGGTTCGTTGAGGTGGAGGGTGGGAGAAATATGGATGTAAGGGGGAATGATTTTAGACTTGTGCCTTTAGGTGCAGGTCGTCGAGTCTGCCCTGGGAATGCTCAGGGTCTCGCCACTGTGAATATCTGGGTGGCCAAGTTGTTGCATCATTTTCAATGGATTCCACTTTGGTTGTCTGACCATTTGCTTGTAGGAGGAGTTAGCCCAATAAAATCTATTGTTGGAATCCGAGATGAGAGCAAGACAATTATCTGCTTCAATTTTTTTTTCTATTTCTTCCATTGAGCCACATAGGGGAGAGGTTTGCAAGTTGGTATTTTTTATGCACTCAACCAACATAGTCAACCCCACAGGATTTTTTCCCTATGGAATTATCACACTGGATTTTTTTATGTGTGGAGAATCCATGATGTCTTTGTTTTGAGGAGATGGGGATAATTTCTTGGAAAAACCCTACACATTTTCTTGGGAAGAGGATCTTTTGAGCTTCAAACCAGGTTGGTTCTTGTGAATACTAAACGTTTCCAGGGGCTTCAAGATGCTGAGGTCGAAGAGGGATTCAATGGACCCCTTATATGTTCGATTGTACGATATGAATTAGTGGGAATGAGAATAATTGGTCATTATTATAGGATCACAAGAAGTAGAGTATATGTGTTCCAAGAAGGATATGTCCAAAAGAGGTGTGGGAACTAGGCCAAGGGAAGGGGAAAAGCTCATATTGTGACTGAAGAGGTTGAGCCAAACATCAAATGGCCATGCTCATCATTGTTTAATGTCTACATGTTGTTTTCATTAACATTATCATTGGCATTTCTCTCTCTTCTCAATGCATTGGATACACGAGAAGTGGAAGGTGATGATTATTTGCGGCGGGGAGCGATTGGGCAAAGTGGGAGAGTGACCATATCATCTCTATCTGATTCAGGGGTTATGAGCAACTGGGTATTCAACAAAACATTGGCTTCTAATTGTAGAACACCACAATCTTGCAATAAAGCCTTTAGACAACAGAACACTGTTGGGAATTTTCATTTGCAACATTTACACCAGGGCCAAGAGGGTCCAAGGTTTAATATTGACATCACTTCAAGATGACTGACACTTCTATTTTTTCCCATGTGTTTTTTCTACTGTATTCTTGATCCTTCGGCATTCCTTTACACCTCTCAATGTAATTGCTAGTATAATTTATAAGAAGACGGGCCTAATGATCATAAAAGTGAATTGTTGTCTATTTTTATGGTAGGTAACGTTTAGTGAGCTGAAAAGTATAAAATGCATTGAAATACTGAAATTTTCCTAGTATGGGTTGAAATGGTAAGTATGTTATTCCCTTTTTCATATTTTATCCTTGTATTGAGCCTCAAAAATATGAGAAGACAATATCATTCGATAATGATTAAACTTAATTTGTTGTGTTCCCAACTCTCAAACGAGAAGTCTACATGGATTTTACCCTAGAAACATCAAGCAAGATTACCCCAATAATATGGTTTTTAGTTGTTGAAGAAGTGGCAATACCAATTGGATACCTATGATGCTTTATGTAATTCAATGCTCATTACAATTCCAGAGTCGGGTCTTTCATTTGAAAGAGATATGTTTTCGCAAGTGGACGATTGATTCGAAGGCAAGTTAATAAGTTGTGGTTGGGGAAATTTGGGTCCTTTATTTTTGAAATGGTAATTTTTGGCTAGAAACCGGTGGTGGAAAAGGGATAAAGCAATAGCCAAAAAGAATGCACTTTCGAATGGTTATTTTTGTTGGAAACTGGCAGGAGAAACGAAAGAACAACAACCAAAAAAATTAGTTGGAGTTGAAATAGGTTGACAACATCAAGTATGTGTGAAATGAAGAAGGATTTATCCTGTCAAAGAAAAGATAACTTGGACCATAAAAGCAAGCAAAAAATATAAAATAAGCAATGAGGTAAAGAAGAAAAGGGAGAGGAATAAAGAAAAAAGGTTGAAATGATGCCATATTTTAGTCTTGCACTGCAAAATCTATTATGTTGTATTTGATACTACCAATATATTAATATATAATGTATTGGTTGTAATCTTAATGATTTATATGCTAGAGAATTTAATATGAGCTCCCGCTCTTTGTTGATATAATAAAAGGATATTTGTTGTAGGGGAATTCCATATGTTGTGTGTGTGCTTGGATCCATTTTAAAAAATTTATTCCTTCAAATGTCTATCCAAAGCTCTGAATAGTGTGTTGATGATCCTGAATGAATGATGGGTCATATAATAGTTAATCCTATTCGCCTTTATCTTTTTCTATACAAACTAGGGTTTTGAACTAACCCTCTTTCTTTTTGTATGAAAGATTAATGGAAAAAAGTGGAGTCACTTTCGGCCCCCTATTGGCGGGGGTTTTCTTTCAAACGTTAATTTCATATTATTCCTTTCAAAGGGAAAAACCATTTGTATTTTCCTTGTGTTCCTTGGTTATTTCTTGGTCATTTTTTTTTTCAAAATTGGGGCTTCAGAATTTGAAACCCTAGCATACCATAGTTTTATTTAGCCACAAACAAATCTTAGCATGCATCTTTTTACTATGATCGCGTTTGTAAATATTGTTTCATGGTTATTTTTCCATATATAGAAATTTTATTCATTCGTAGGGTTTTAACCCTACCCAAACTTATTAATTTGGATGTTAATTTGCAAATGGATTTGAGAAAATTTGTATTATGTTGAAAGTAAAGAATATGGGTTCTCGTAAATGAGTTTTTCTTCAATTATAAGGAGTACCAAATTATTTCTTATTTCTTCGTTATTAATGTTTTTATATTGATACACCACCACTTATATTTTGATACTTTTGGAATTTGATAGGTAAACTCCTTTGGTATTTTTCAAATGTTTTCTTTATACGCATTGCAAAATCCTTCCAATCCCTTAACAAGTTTGGCTTCCCCCCTAGAGATCAGATGTTATTTAACTCCTTGGTCACTTCTTATGTATGTGGTTGATCCTATCATTGAGGATATATACACCAGAGTTCTATTTTAAATTAGCCACCATGGAAGCTATGTAGAACATGTTTGTATTTATTTAAAATGACCATGGCTAGAAGCCTTAGGTCAATGTATATTTTTTTTGTTACATTTTTCAGATAGGCCTTTTCGACCATTTGGGTTAACAACTATTTTTCTTAAGAATCATATCGTATGATGAGCCTTTGTTTGATATTTTGAAAGGGATTATTAAATAGAATTTAGTTTCTTTTTTTGTTTGTTGTTTAAGAAATTACCAGTATAACACCTGCCAACATTCAATATTTTCACGCTTTAGTGAAATTAGAAGATAATGCTATATAATAATTTTTACCCACTAATGGGATCCTTTATTTATTGGCTACATCCCCTCATTAAATCACTAGCTTTATTGTACTATACTTTCTATAGATTAACTATAGAGTTCTTTGTCATTTTCTAAAGTTTTATTGAGATAAATTTATATGTCTAAATCTCATATGGTTAAAATTATGTTTTTCCTAATGCCATGGCTTGAGTTTCATTCCTTTCTGATATATTAGGCTATTTTGACCATAACTTTGGTCTTCATTTTATTATACTATTAATATCTTGTCTTAACTAGAATTACATACAAGAAAATGGATGTTTGGTGTACTCTATGTAGATTATCTCATATTATGATTGAGATATATTATTCCTTTTTTTAAAATATCTACATGTACATTGAACTTTAAATTAAATTATTTTCCATACATTCAAAAAAAATATTTCTCACAGGATACTCCATAAAATCATTATACAGTAAAATAAATTATCCAAGTGGATATTGGTGGCCACCCTCCTATTCCACTTGGGGCCCCACCATTGTCTCTTTCAGTTTTTCAGTTTCGACACAACTTACTATTTTTAGTAGTTTTTCGAGTCCTGAACTTCTGGAGCCGTTTTGAAGCCCTAAACAATGTTTTTTGGGAAAACCAAGAGCAACATGGGTTCATGGACCAAGGTTTCTCACATCAAAAGTTGTAGTCCTCGTATAGATATTTATAACAAGGTATGGTACGTGGAAAATGAAGATCATATGCCAAAGTTACGTCCCTAGGAATTTGAAACACCAATTTACCCAAACGGGGCCCATAGTTTTGGCGCTTCATTTCCTAGGGTTAGGGTTTTGGATGTTTATGATTTTCCATTGTTTCTAAACAATAAATAGGCCCTCTAGCCTCATCTTAACACATTTCAGAAGCCTGTAGCCACCACATCTCTTCTCATAAATAAGCTACTAGTGGCATAGCTAGTTTATTTCCATTATGTCTGTAAGAAAATTTTAGTCCTTTGATATTAATGAAATGAAGTGTTATTTCCACTGCATATTTGTATTTATGGTTATATTTGTATTCTATTGTATTCCTGCATAAATCCAAATCAGTGGTATTAGAGTAGTCTTATTTTTCTCGATCCTTCTTTGCATGTCCCCAACGAGGTCAGGGTATAAGGAGTTAGGGCTCGATCTAGTTGAACCTTTGTAAGATCAGCCTCAAAAACCCCGACGACCGCCCATGGGGGACGAAAAGAAAGATGATGGAGTAGGAGATCTTATCAAAATATTTCTCGAGGAGGCCCTTGAAAAACAAAGGAACGCGATGATGGATAACTTTGCCCAGATCCTTCAATGACTGCCCATCGACGGTGCATCTGCATCAACCAGCCACTCTGGAGGCACGAATCCCTTTAAGGTACAAGTAAACTTTGACATTCCTATATTTTAGGCTCAAATAGATGCAGATGTCGTAGATATATGGTTGAATCTATTAGAAGGATATTTCTCGGTTCATGACTTTTCTGACCGAGAGAATATTATTTTTGCGCTCCTCAAAGCTACCCCCCATGTCAAGGACTGGTGGGGAACCTTCTGTGAGAAAAAGGATGAGACATAACCCTCTCTGTTCTCAGCCGTACCCACTTGGAATTCTTTCTGAGACACCATCAAGTAACAATACTATCCCTTGGGGAGCTATGAGTACAAGTACATAAAATGGACCATGCTGTGGCAACAAAGAGATCAAGATGTGCATGAGCTGATGAATATGTTCCATACCTTACGCACAAAGTTGGGTATGAAAGATTCAGAGAAAAATTTGGTGCTAAAGTATCGTAGTTGTATGCATAGATACATTCAGGAGGAAATGGAGTTCCTCGACATCTCCTTGCTTGGTACGACATACCGATATGCTGCCAAGATTGAGCAGAAATTCAAACAGAAGAAGCGAGACTTTGGATTTGAGAATAAAAAGCAAGGAAAAGGTGCCCCTAAACCGCAGAAAAAATGAAAAATCTAAGGCATGGCGGCCCAAGACAACTAGCCAAAGCCATAAGCAAATAACAACACCGCGAAGCCAAAGAAGGACATGAGAAAGTGGTGTGAGTTCCATAAGAGCTAATCCACTCGCAACATAAGTGAGTGTTGGGCCAAGCAGTCACTAGTGGCCGAGATGAGGGATTCTGAATTAGATGCGTGCTCCGACTCTGAATCAGAACCTGACAAGGGGAATGAAAAAGGGAAACAAATTATTGACGCAAAGCCCAACACCACTGTTACTACTGTGAAGATCCAGAAGGAGGAACCAGAAGATCCAGAGGAGGAGGAGCGTCCCTTCCACTCCAAAATGTGGGTAAAGGGTTCCATGCTACAGTTCATTGTCAACAATGGAAGCCAAAAGAACCTCATTTCAGTAGAAGTCGTGAAGCAGTTGGGCTTTCCGACCACAACACACCCACAACCATACACCATCAAGTGGCTTCACCAAGGATGAGATCTCCGCGTCAGCCAACATTGTCACCTTCCCTACAGCATCAAGCCCTTCACAGATGAGATATTATGTGACATTGCTCCTTTTGATGTTTATGATGTATTATTAAGCCAACCATACTTATGGAAGAGACATGTTGTGTATGTGTCTCGGCCTCACGTTGTTATTGTTACTTTGGGAAATAAGTTGTAAAGGATACCAAAGGTACCACCACCTATCGCTATCTCTTTGGTTACTACAAAAAAATGCAGTAAGCTCATATCCCAAACCAGGAAATTTGTTTTCTTGGTGATCTGCCCCAGGCAAAGAAGAAGACTATGGCCATGACCTCTAGTCAGGGCTCCTTTGCACGACAAAAACAAATGGACAAGGTTGTGGAGGAGTGCGAGGACATCTTTACCTCACCCACAGGGGTGCCTCTACATTGTCAAGTCAAGCAACCCATTGATCTGACCCCAGGTGCACCGCTACCCAATGGACTGATATATCAGCGCTCTGTTCTGGAGAATGATGAAATCAAGAGGCAAATTTAGGAGCTGCTACAGAAAGGTCACATCCGACCAAGTTCATCTCCTTGTGGGAGCCCAATCATGTTGGTACAAAAGATGAATGGGACTTGGAGACTCTGTATTGACTATCGGGCACTGAACAAGATCACTGTCTAGAATAGGTACCCGATCCCATGGATTGATGACCTTGTGGATAAAATCAAAGGGGAAAAATATTTCAGCAAGGTCGACTTGAAGTATGGGTATCACTAGGTACCAATTAAACCCTCTGATGTGTTGAAGATTACCTTCAAAGCCAAGGAGGGCATTTTTGTATGGATGGTCATGCCTTTCGGGTTGAAAAATTCTCCCGCGAACTTCATGATGTTGATGGACAACATCTTGCGGCCATTGACCAACTCATTTCACTACAAGGAAAAGACCCTCTAGCGGAGGTTATAAATGAGGTTTTTAGTGTTATAAAATTGGCCAAAATTGTCAAAAAAACATTTGCTACAACATATTTTTATAGTTACAGAGGTTTTGGGGAAGATTTTAATGGAAATTCAACACAACTAAAAACATTGGGCAGCTGGAGGTTATTACGGATGTTTTATTCATTGGTGCGCTACTAAAGTTTCAATGCAACGGTGTGTGTCATCTAGATGGTGGCCCTGGGGCATTTGAAGGTTCCTACACTGGGCCGTCAAGGTATAAATCTGCACCAGGTGCAATTTTGGTTATTCAACGCACAGGGCCGTACCAATTGGTCTTGGGATTTGTGCGATGCCAATAGGTTGTCTCAACGCACTAGTACGTAGACTTATAGAAATGCACCGAAGCTCCACATCAGACAAACACACCAATATTTATAATTGGTATTGGTATTTGTGCGGTGCCCATACGTCGTACAAATGCACCGGTGCGTAGTCTCACATAAAAGCATCGGTGTGTAGTATCGCACAAACACACTGAGATTTTTTAATTGGTTTTGGTATTTGTGCAGTGCCCATAGGTCATAGAAATGCACTGGTGTTCATTTTGTATTTTTTAGAAACATCAACCCGTGATAGTGCAATTATTGTGATTTTTCTAAATTCATTATTCATCAAAAGTCGACACATATTATAACAATATTCATATTAACTAAATTTTTATTAATGCATTTGAATGTGATGTTTGGATTAATTTGTTATATCATATCATAATTATTGTGATTTTTTAAAATTCATTATTCATCAAAAGTTGACACATATATATCTTATAACAATATTCATATGAATTAAATTTTTATTAGTGCATTTGAGAATGACAATGGAGAACACAATAGCAACAATGGAGAACGCAATAGAATAAATTAAAACACACACACACACACACACATGTGTGTGTATGTGTGTGTATGTGTGTGTGAATAAGACAATATTTGTCATATATAACGGGACAATTATTGGTATCCCTTAAAGGGCACATATATAAGTTTGTCTTTCAATTGGGACACTATGTCCATTACATTAGAAAAAATGTCTAATTCACAGACAAATATTTCAAAAAATACAACACCTTGCTTTGATATCCAAACATAGTGATCATCATTCTTCGCTTTAAATGTTGCCACTCCTAGAGCTACTTCCATGACTTGGGTTATTTTCAGGAATGTTTTTTTCACAGTGTTGATTGTTTTCTTCTTCTTCACCTTCCATCTACAAACATAAAAATAAACTGAAATGAGTGTATATACATTGGTGAGAATAATGAAAATTGCAATATTAAATAATATACATCAATGTAAATCGAAAAGAAAATTGGCATACCATAGCAACAATTGACTCATAAACTATACACATTCTTTCAAAACCATGTACCATGCCATCTTTCAAAATTTCAGTTGTTGGCACAGTTCCATACTTTGTTTCCTGCAAGTTTTATACCCCATAACAAATCATATATTTAATATGAAAGATTTTTTTGTTCTATTAATTATAGACGGAACTAAGTAAAACAAGATCGAAAGATGCTTACAAATTCCACAATTAATTTTTTGATATGCCAACATATACTCACAATCCATATTTAACCCAAATTCAATCAATTCGTCTGATGGTTCTTCTTTGTATGTTAGCACCTCTTTGAAGAAATTCAATGATGATTTTTGTAAAACAACTTAAAAAATACAAAAATGAAATCTAGTTAAGTTGTTATAAGGAAGTAACAATTACTCACAAACTTAGATATCAACCCTTTTCTTCCTTGTCGTCCAGTTTTACGTGTTGAATGGGTTCCATTTTCTTTTCTTTTCTGCAAGAAAATTCTTGAAAATTAATATTTAATGCTAAATTGTTTATTTATTATACCTAATGATAAAAAAATTCAATGATTACATATTACATTTAAGCACATTATTGTTGAGATGGCTCCTCCTGTGATGCAATTTTGTCCATTCCTTTGACCATCTCCTTGTACACCTTTTTGGACATTCCTACTGGCATATTTTTGATATGAACTTGTTCATCTTTTGATATTTTCATAATCTTCCTGAAAATGTGACATGACAATAAACTATTTAATTTTTATATTGATATATGAAAATTAAATATAACAAAAGTGATATTTATAAATAATTCTAAACAAACATTTAAAGGAATATTAATTTTTCATTCCTTATTTTTTGTTGTTGTATGTTTTTGCTATTAAAAGTATGACATGTCTCATTGACCAATTCTCTGGAAAATCTTCCTGTAGTTTATATAAAATTTGGTTCTTGGAGTCATTGCATTGGTTTTTGTATTGTAAGTGGAAAGAATGTCTATACATTCGTTCCACTAGATCCCTCAAACTTTTGTAAAATTTTTCCCCCCTTTCGTTAACCTCCAACACCACTCCACATAAGCTAAGAAGCAATTCATTTTCATTTGCATGTTCTATTTTCTTTTCTTTTCTTAGAACAACATTCATGTTTTGAGTTTTTGGTCACTATAGAACATTAAACAGATGTGAATTAATAGACTGCTTGACACATGTTATCTAATAATTTTAAGTATATTATTAATTAAAATTAAAAAAAGAAACTCATATTGGATCGATAATATTTTTTCATTCACCTGATTCATCCTTTTACAATTTTTCCATCAAGCTTTTAAGCTCTTCTGGTCCTAGATCAGAAATAATCTTATCGAGCTTCGTCATTTTGTCGCTCTTCATGATACACAATAAATAATACATATTATTTAAACTTACATATAGTTCAAAAATAATTTTTTTTTCTAATGAATTTACAAATAACTTGCCTTTTTTGCTTTTCTTGATGTGTTATTAGTATTTTTGTTACTTGATCTCTTGTTAGTCATTTCTTTATCAATATGAAACCTGCACCATATCATTCATTAATATATTTATAAATAAATTGTCAGCTTTTCAGGTAAAAAATAAATCTCAAGAAACTGGTGCGCCTTTCATGATGTATGCACTGACGGTGGTGCGTGGGGGTATTATAAACGCACTGCAAAAATAGTATAATAGACCGTATGGTGTGTGGGGGTATTATAAACGCACCACACAAATAGTGTAATAGATCGTATGGTGCTATCCTCGTAACATAGAGCGACAGTGCCCTATATTAGATATGGCACACTATTTAAAAAAAATCATTTTTGAATTTTTATTACACATTACTTGCGCGGTGTGCTATATAATACAACGCACCAGTGCGCTCGGTTACATAGGGCGCACCGATAAAAAAAATCAATTTTTTTCAAAAATTCACGCAAGGGCCAACATGGATTGGGATTCGACTATGCAAGTCATCCGGTGGGTTGGATGTTAATCTAAAATGAAAATCCCTAATTCTGAAATCACAAAAACAGGGAGAAGAAAGGGCAGAAACAAAAAAAATGAAGGGTTTAGGGTAAAACTGGAGAAAACTATAGAAAATGTAAAAAAAAAAATCAAATTTAATCACGAGATCGTTTGAAATTCTATGCTACAGGGTTTGAATCACCAGAGGTTTGGATTCCAATTGTCCGAATAGTTCTGTTCGAACGTATTTTGTTGCTCCAGAGTGCTCTCATGCTCTCTTTCTCTAGGTATGTCTCCTACAAATATCTGGCTGAAAATTTTAACAAAAATAGTGAAATAATGAAAAGTCTTTAGTATCTAAATAATTGTTTTAAGAAATTAGATTTTCGAAAATATTTTGCCGCCCATTTTTCAATTTGCCATTTTTTTTTCACGTAAAGAAAATAGAGTTGTGTTTTTTTATTTGAGTTTATTCGTCATCGGTGCGTCACTTAATAGCACCGCACCAGTGCATCCATTGGTAACACGACACAGGTGCGTAGTAACTAAAACGCACTGGTGCGTAGTAACTAGAATGCACTAGTGCGGTTATTTGTACATTAGCACCGATTTGTGGTTGAGGCACTGAAATTACTTTTAGGTGTGTACACCAAAATTAAACATGTTGGAAATGTACATTTTGTTGTGAAAATATTTGGGCCATTTATTTTCGAAATTGCACCTCTTCTTCTTTCAAAAAAATAAACTTGAACCTTTCGATAACCCGCAACAAGAAAAGGTGCCCCATGTTTTGCTTGCTGACCCATGATTTGCTTGCTCATTTGTAAGTTCCTCCTCCATCTTGGCATCCAATTTCCTCTTTCTCCTTTGTGATTTCTATATTGACGTTAACAAAATTTATCCGATCTCTGTTTTACGAGAAACTGACCTTGAATGTTCTGGGAGCAATGACAATGAGTCCTTCATTCCGCATTTGTTAGAAAAAGAAGACTGTTTTTCGACTAGACGATGCAATTATTACATGTGGAGGAAATGGTTTCCCGTAGAAAATGAGTATAGGGTTGAGCAGAGGAAAGACATTTCAAAATGGGCTATTACATTAGCTTTTCCAATGGGAAACCGATTTGCAGGTGGAAATATGGTAGTTGTAGGTATCTATGCTTTTCTTCCCACATAAATGGTCGCTGGATTTCTAGTTATAATACAAGCAGACTATTTACTCGTTTCATCCAGAGAGAGCATCATTTTCATTAACAAACGGAACTAGGGAATCCTTAAGTGTATCCCATTCGCATTTTGTTCGACATTTTGTTCTTTGATAAGTGCTAATTCACCTATACTTTCAAAAATTTGGACTTTTGGGTACCTTCCATGTGATATTTATCATTATCCATAGGACCACAGCTCAGACAAGATAGAAATGCCATTCAGGTTCAATTAAAAGCCGAAGATGTGACTTTATGCGACATTAGCTTTGCCGGTAAAAGTTTATGTAAGCCAACCGAAGCTCGGACAATACTCCCAGCTGCTTTTAAATGCATTCTGGAGAATATTTCCTTTCATGGGACCTACTAGCCCGATCAACAACGTCAATTGATATTTCTCTGTTGTCCTTAAGGGAATGAGAATCCTTCCCTTCATGGTTCCTCTTGGATTTATCGACTGCCTCGATTGATCTTTCTCTACTGTCCAATATTTCCAGCCATCCTTGTAAGAATGAGAATTTTTACCTTCATGTGATCTCTTAGCCCGTTTAAGAGACTCAATTGATCTCTCTAATGTGCATCTTAGATTTTTCATAAACCTTTTCAACTTGTGTACTCTGTCGAGCTCTATAGCCGTCTGCATCCCTGTAAGTGTATTTTTCTATCTTTCTGTTTGAATCACTCATTTTCTTTGTTATAAACTTCTCACCCGAAATTTGAGCTCTCGTCTTTTCAAACCCTCATCTCCTCAGAAAAATTCTTGCCCGAGATTCGAACCCTCTGTGGCTCCGGTGTGCGGGGTTTTATAGGTGCACCGGTGCGGTTCGTAAGATCACAGTTTATGTTTTGGCACATTGTTTTATGACTTATTGGTGCGGAAGAGTTGTGAAGCACTAGTGTGTCTTAGTACTAAGACGCATCAGTGCGGGTTATGATTATAAGCGCACCAGACGAAAAACCAGGAGTATAAAGTTCTTTTTTTTTGTATGTAAGATCATAATAAAATAATGATAATTTTAAAGTACATGAATTTATTTGCATTATTTTCTAAACTTTATTATGTTACAAAAATTCATATTATTCAAGATTTATTATTTTACAATTCTTTACAAATTTAAAAATTTTAATAAAATCTTTTCACATTAATACAATTAAAATTTTACAAATATTTTACATACAATTTCAATTAAAATTACAGTTAGAATTAGAATTAAATTTACAATTTTACAATTTCACATACAATTACGATTAGAATTACAATTAAAATTCTAGAATTTTACATACAATTACAATTACAATAATTTCACAGTAATACAATTAAAATTTTACAAATATTTGACATACAAATAGAATTAGAATTAGAATTACATTTACAATTACAATTACAATTTTACAAATATTTTACATAGAATTACAATTACAAATACAATTACAATTTTAGAATTTTACATACAATTGCAATTTTACAACTTGTCATATATACAATTACAATTGCAATCATTTCGCAATAAATTAAATATTACAATTACAATTAAAATTTTACATCAAATATTTAACATACAATTACAGTTAAAATTACAATTACAAATATAAATATAATTTTACAATTTTACATACAATTAAAATTTAAATTTAAATTACAATCACGACATAATATTTAATAAATATCATGGTCATTTAATATTAAATTAATTAATAAACATCACGATCATGATAACCATCATACAAACATCATATTCGACTAAAAACACATTCAAATTCGCTAACATCATCATGACCATGATCATCTAAAAAAACACAATTAGCATTGTATAACATCATCACAACACAAACATCAAATATACATCTCATGTCAAATATCTCATGCTATGACATACACATCTATCTACAAGCTGCACATTAAATGAACATATCAGCTAACATGACCTAACAATATACACATCATGATGATCACCAACATGTAAATTAAGTACAACTGCAACATGAATGTAAAATACATAGACCATATATATATATATATATAATGTTAAAAATATACAACTATAATATAAATGTCATGGATCAGCTGGTGGTACAACATCAATAGCAGTATTAGTTGAGGGCTGCTCAGTCAATGGTGCAGCCTCGACTGTCGATGGTCCAACCTACTCATGATCATGAGTACTGCTGGATGCTGCAGTCTACTGACTAGACGTGGCCGATGGTCCATCCTCTTCTCCATGATGACTGCTACTAGATGCTAGTGGAGGCTGCTCATTTGGCGCAATGCGAGGTGAATGATCATGAGATGATGAGTCACTGCTCGCTGGATTTTTATCACGTGCTGCGTCCCGACCACGCCTATAACATGCAACCGTCCTCCTCAGTTGCGTAAATAAGGTCGTCGCACCTACGACATGTCGCATCAGCTTGTACATGTCACGCAGTATGCCTTTCCACATCTGTAACAACCTGCCATCGGCCTGTATGTCTCTCATATGAGTGGGCTTGATGCCTGCCTCAAAAATAAATGTAGTGAGTTGGTCGCCCAACTCCATCCTGTATCTAGTATCAAGTCGACCGCACCTAGAAAAAGGTGGTACCAGCTTACGAGCAAGAGTAGGTCTCTCTACACCGGCCTCCTGATTATCCTCGGCATCTGGCATGGCCTGATTGTCATCAAGATCCACACCTGGATCATGTGGTGGTGTCGGCATGTCCTCACCATCAAAATACCCAATGTCTACAAAATATATACAAGTACAGAACAATAATTAGACAATTTCATTACACAATTTAATAAAAACAAGTTAAAGAACATGTTAGAATAAATTTAAATAAAACAGTAATATTACCTCTATCATCTGGTGGCTCATCAGCTATGAAGAGGATGTTGGGACACCCTCACCAATCCAATCTAGAATAAGGACAAGGGACCATAATGAAGGGATGCAGATCATCAACACTGGCTAGCAACTCCAGTGCATCATGCGATATCCTCGCTGGAAACACAGTCTTGCCCCTCTTGGGCATCATTTTCCCCCACATGTGCATCCATGCCTCAACCATCGGCCTACGAGGCTGCCAAACAAAAGTAGGTCTCATCTTTGGAAACCTCTCAAAAAATAAACAAAAAATCTCTGAAGCAAAAGGGAAGTTGACCCTCCCTTGTGCATGAGCACAACATCTATCTAAGGCTGTACAAAACTACTGCAAAAAAATGGCAGACCACCTAACAAGTCGTGGCTCTTGTACTAAAGAATCAACATAATATAAAAGCGAGCAACTAATGTGTTGCCCATCACTAGTCTTGTGTGATATGGTTGAAAGGATAAGTGAGAGGCACTGCACTTCCTCACTACCAAATGCACCAATACATAACTGACCTCCAGCAACCCGAATATTAGAAGGAGATAGTATTGATGCTCCAATGTATCTTTGGGAGTACACTAATTGACTCCCTACTACACAACCAACCGAAACCTCTGGGAACAAGGGAAAATCCACCCCTCTCCTCGATAGCCCTGTAATGAAATATTTATCCTCCTTAGTGGGCGTGTACCGCTGGTTAGGGCCAACCTGGAAAGCCTGTCGGTGGGCATTACACCTATGGATAAGATGTCTCAAAAAAAAACTATAGCACTTTAGGGAAGTAGCCTCCTCATAGAACTTGAGGAGGCCTACGTGCCTTAGGAGCCCCTGGGTAGTTGCTGTAATAGGGTGAGGGTATGCATCTCTCTCCCTCTCTCATGTCTCCCATAGGCAAACCATGTCATACTACTCCACCCATTGTTGTTGTTGTTCCCCCTCTTCTCTCTGAATGATTGACATGTTAAATATTTTTTTTATTATTAAATGAGACATGTATTTAGGAATATACATATATAATTTTTTTGAAAAAAAAAAACAGTCGGTGCGCGACAAAAAACAGTCATGCACCGGTTTCGCTACATATTTTTTTTGTCACGCACTGGGGGCGGTGCCCTAGATGACATTCAATGGACTGTAGGCAGTGCACCTAAAAATTTTCAGAATACCATTGACTATGTACAGTGTCAGGAGTGTGGTGCGCTGACTAAACTCTACGCCCCAGTGCGTATAGTTGTGTCAGCGCACCGACCTCCTGAATATTTACATAGTCGACGGTGCAGTCTTTTACCAAGCCACACCATTGACCCTATCAGAATGTCGAATGCGATGCACTGACAAATACTATGGAAAAATACACTGCGTTGCCACTATTCCACATGGTCAATGGTGCGGTCGGCTAAATGACTGCACCACACCTTTTTTTTTTTAATTTAAAAATAACGCGGTGTGCCTTTCGGTACCACCCCGGAAACAATGCAGATATCGTTAGCACCGGTTGCGGTGCGGCCTGTAAATTTTATAGGCAGCACCGCTTACCGATGCGAGTCAAACGACTCGAGCGCACTGCGCAAATTTTTTTTTTCATTTAAATGGTTAATTTTAAGGTTATTTGAAATTCTAATCCGCTAAAAAGCTTAATTATGGAAAAAAAAGAAAAATTCCTCTACATTTGTCCGTTGAGGAGGCATATTGGCTGTAGAATTTGCAAAAGAAAATTTGACCACCGTTTTGCAAAATGCAAGCTGGAGATTGGTGGGCAATACACAACAACAATGCGTGCAATGGGTGCAATGGGAGCACCGATGTCAGGGCTATTCAGACAAGGATAAATTGCACCAGTGCTTGAGAGCTTTGGAGCACTGAGAAAAGTGAAAAATGCGGTCTTTTGGCCGTAATTTTTTTTTAATTTAACCTTGTTCCAGTGCACGGGGTTTATAGGTGCACTGGTGCAGTCTTTTAATTCCACCAGACATTTTTGGTTTTGGCGTGGTGTTTTATGACGCACCTGTGTCGAAGATTTGTAAAGCACCAGTGCTCTACAGTAATACAACGCACCAGGCGGGTGTGTACAAAGAGCATAGTGTCCAGTGTGCCAATGTTTTGTGCGCATCGGTGCTTTTGCTTGTTAAGCGCACAGGTGTGGTTTCGAATGATAAGCGCACCAAGCAAAAAGCATCTGCAAAACCCTTTGCTCGGCAACCTCCTCTAGTAAACTCCGCTAGAATCGGATGTCTGGGGTATTTTTATAAGGGCTTCCTCAAAAACATCCGCGAGAGGGTCTTTTCCTTGTAGTGTTTGTAGTGGTGTACTTGGATGACATTCTGATCTTCATCCAGACTTGGAAAGAGCACCTCCACCACATCCGACAAGTCCTCCAAACACTGCGGCAACACAAGTTGTAGAAGTGCACTCACCCAGGTTAAATATATAGGATACATTATTAAGGAAAGGAGGGTGCATGTGGATCCAACCAAGATCCAAGTCATTTGGGATTGGCCAACCCCAACCACTCTAACAAAGCTTTGTAGGTTTCTGGGTCTTGCTAATTTCTACTACAGGTTCGTGTTGGGATTCTCTCATATCACTTGGCCCTTGAGTCAAGTCACCAGGGGAGGAGCGAAAGAAAAATTCTTTTGGTCGGAATGTCTATAGAAGGTGTTCATAGAATTGAAACATTGCCTCTGTTCTGCCTTAGTGCTCACATTACCAGACTTGCAATAACCATTTGAGATCGAGACAGATGCCTTTGACTATCCTATTGGGGCAATTCTTACTCAACAAGGGCATCTAGTGGCATACCACAATGAGACATTGTCCGACACAGTTTGCAAGTATCCGACTTATGAAAAATAAATGTATTCCATTGTGCAGGCTTGTCGACAATGGAAGCATTTCATTTTGAGGAAGGAAACAATCATCCACACAGACCACCAACCCCTGCAGTTCACACAAACACAAGGGAAGTTGCAGAACCATCACCATCAGAAGTGGTCCACATATCTGCAACAGTTTCATTTTAACATCAAGTACAAGAAGGGTAGCACCAATAATGTTACAGACCGCCTCAACCGACCACCAATCGTGGTGCTAACCATCGTTCTCAACCATTATGGGAATGAGACTTCTGATTGGCCTCTTCTCTACAAGAGCGATAAAAAATTTGACCAGACAGACAAGGCACTCTTGGGGATTATGCAAGTTTCAAAATTTCACCTCCAAGATGCACTATTATGTCACCTAGGACACCTTTGTGTTCCTTCAAGTGAGCATGACAAGATGATATGGGAAGGACAGTACAGTCGAGTCGCTGGGCATTTAGGGTCGAACAAATAGTGGCAGTACTGCAGAAGTATTTCTATTGGCCGAACCTTCGATAGGATTTCGAGAAGTACATCAGATCCTGCATTGCTTGCGCCATTGCCAAACTGACCATCAAGAAGAAAGGCCTATATAGTCCACTACCTACCCCTAGTTGACCTTGGGAATCCATCTCCATGGATTACAGGTCGAGCCTTCCTTATAATAAGCATGGAAACAACTGTGTTTTCGTGGTCTTCAACAGATTCTCGAATATGGCCATTATGGTGGCCCGCAAGAAGAATATCACAACAAAAGCCACCGCTAAACTCTTATTTGAATGAGTGTGGGTGAAATTTGGGATCCTGTAGTCTATCATATCAGATTGGGACAGCAGGTTCCTTAAGGTCCAACCTCTGGTCAATGCTGGAAATCAAGCTCACCAAGTCTATAGCTTTCCATCCCCAAACTAATGGCCAGACAGAGGTTTTCAACAGGATGATTGTACACATTCTGCGCATGTACAATTCAAATAATTCACGCACATGGGATGAGAACCTCCCCTATGTACAACACAGTTATAACCGGGCTCTCCACAACTCAATCGGCCAAAACCCCTTTCAGGTGGTCTGGGGATTCCATCCACTATGTCCCATTGACGTAGCCATGCCATTTGTGGCTATTTAGGCTGATTTAGGTCATGTCTAATCTGAAGCTGACAAAGCGAACAACTTCATCGAGCGCATTCAGCACATCCTCCAATAGTTTCATGACATATTGGACAGAGCCAATGTTAAGTACAAGAAATGACATGATCAACATCGGGTGCCACACAACTTCTAGGTGGGTGACAAAGTGTGACTACATTTGCAAAAGGAGCACCTCACTGGACCCCACCACAAGCTTCACCCACTTCGATATGGTTCGTACACCATTACCAAGGCTGTAGGGAAGAATGCCCTCAAGTTCAATATTGCACCATTCCTTGGTCTACACCCAGTATTCAATGTGGACATCCTTCGTCCCTACTTCCCACCTTTCTTGGATACCTTTGACATTGCAGAAAAACTCACACCAACAGAGTTAAACCTAGACTACATGGAACAGGCCACTATAGATTGTATCATGGACATGAAAATCAAGAACACTTGCCAACAGAAGATCCAACTGTATTAGATAGTCAAAGTTGGCCAACTCCTGCACCAAGGCAAGTGGTTCACCAGGGACCAAGTTTAGAAAAAATTTCCTCATCTCATGGAGAAAATCAACGCAATGGGGACCACTGCTTCCTAAGGGGGGAGGAATTATCTAGGTGGATATTTGTGGCCACCCACCTATTCCACTTGGGGCCCCACCATTGTCTCTTTCAGTTTTTCAGTTTCGACACAACTTACTATTTTTAGCAGTTTTTCGGGTTCTAAACTTCCGAAGCCGTTTTGAGGCGCTAAATGATATTTTTTGGGAAAATCAAGAGCAACATGGGTCCATGGATTGATTTTTCTCACATCAAAAGTTGTAGTCCTCGGATAGATATTTCTAACGAGGTGTGGTATGCGTCAAATGGAGATTGTATACCAAAAATACGTCCCCGAGAAGTTCAAACACCAATTTACCCAAAAGGGGCCCATAGTTTTGGCACTTCATTTCCTAGGGTTAGGGTTTTCGATGTTTAGGTTTTCCATTGTTTCTAAACAATAAGTAGGCTCTCAAGCCTTATTGCAACACATTTCAGAGGCCTGTAGCCGCCACATCTCTTCTCAGAGATAAGCTACCAGTGCCCTAGCTAGTCTATTTCTATTCTGTCTATAAGCAAATTTCACTTCATTGATATTAATGAAATGAAGTGTTATTTCCACTACATATTTGTATTTATGGTTATATGTGTATTATGTTGCGTTCCTGCATAAATCCAGATCAATAAAATACATGTTCTATTCAAATGTTTGTATCATGGCTTTTACTTTTATATGTATATACAAAATACTGTAACCATTTCAAATACTTGAAGAATATAAATTCTATTTTTCCTTTTCATTTTCATGCATATTCAAAAAAACTTGCAAACTATAACAATAGTACCTCTACACAAATTTTCAATAATAAAACACTTACCATGTAATGACTACTTAAAATACAAGTTTTCTGTGTATTGAATTGTCAAATTATATTTGGAAAATAATTTTGGAGCTACAATTCTCCTACCAACCTTGATTCTTCCTCCCAGATGAGTCCCCCGGAGCTTCAATGGACTACAAGGAAACCAATCTTTTTATGTTTCCTTTTTTCTACTAAACCTCCTCACTTCAACTCTACACTTTGTGATTCTAAATGTAGTATAGAAGTACATTTTTTCACGATTTTGTTGGAATTTAGTAGCTACTTCCTCCCTTACCCATTAGGTGGAATGAAATTACTCTACTCATTAATGATCTCCACTCTCCTCGGCTTCCTAAGACAATGTCTTGTCTTTATGGGAGAGTTATTGATCAATAATTTTTTCATAATTTCATAATATAATCCTCATATTATATTCCTAGGTATTAAATGGTGAATAAATCCAACCACTAGCTTGTAGTCCATCACTCCTCTTTAGCCATTTGCATCCTCAATTTTATTTTCCTGATTTTTATTACTAAATTAATAAAAATATTTACCTAAATTAATTTATCAACAACAAAATAATTTATGTAATTGATAAATAAATTTCATTTAAGTCTTAAAGTCAGAACATCATCACACTTGACATATAGAAATGTACAAATAAAACTAAGCTATGGGATATCACATGATCAAAGGAATTCTTTCCACTATAATAGGAAACACCTTCCGTATTGGAACATGGCCTATAACCTCATAAGATGAAGATAATTTTAATAAATGTGGTGGAAGCGTGTGTGTGTGTGTGTGTGATTGGGTGTGTTTATGTATTATATGTGGTTCACGGACCTCGAGGATTAGTGACTGCTACATCCACATAACATTTGTACTAGGGAAATCCACATGAAAGCATGACTTCATGTTGACACAACCACGAAGACTAACCCCAAGAGTGTCAAGAGAATTGAACAAATGAACTCTCAATAGCAAAGGTTCTTTAATGATGGGGACTCGACTAATTGAGCTAACCCTCGGGGCTTAAATATACACATGCACACACACACACACACACACACACATAGAGACACATGCACAAAGTATGGGTACGAAAGAGCATGAAAATAGACAAAAGGATAAATTGACACTAGTTAATGATATGACTTTCATCATGCCTCTTATCAACTACCCCAAATACATTTTCCACCTTGCTAACTTCACACTAACATCCTAATTAAGTCTCTCTAACATGTGGAATCTGTTGGGGGTGCCACATGTCATCTACAACTTCCCCCCTTGGCCACCCAAAAGTTCCATTCTACCTACCATGTGTCATGATGTCAGCATGCCACTTCAACAACATATCCACATCATCAAAAATTACATGTGCGAAATTGGAAAATTCCCATTATATGAATTTCTAATGGGTCCATGATTAAATCCCGATCACGCCTCCACATCAGTGTGTTATCATGCCACAACACCAAGAATAGAAGTAGTCCCTTGCCTAAATTGGGTGTAACAGGATGGTAATTTGTATGCCAAGAGACAAGAAAGAACTTTGTTTATGCTCTCTATTAGTAGCACCAACCTCCAAATAGTTTTTTGGAAGCCATGATACCAATTGTTGGAGACTTAACAATACTGAGAGGAGGGAGGGGGGCGGGTGAATCTATATTTTACCAGATAGATCACTTTAAAATATTTTTTCATTCTTTTATAATTATTAACTAAAACATGCATTAGTTAACCAAAATCATATAAACATGAGATAAATCCATCAACACATAAACATCATCCACCATGAAATATGAATAGTAATACACATGAAGACACATTAATCAAGAGATCGCCACATAAGAATATTCTATGTAAGGTGGAAACCCTTCCGAGAGAAAAACCACCATTTGATTGTCTTTGTATTCATCTTCTTATTATCAAAATATTTTTTTCACATCATCATCACTATCCACCACAATGTGAAAGCCGCAAATTTATATCATGCAGGAAACCACTCGCTTCATCCCACTACTTGAATAAAGCCACCACCTCCTAAAATTTGTATGCCACCACTTGCTGGAAGCCACCTCTCCCTAAACTATGCAGGATAGTACCTACTGGATTCCCCAACACCCAATAGTTTTCCATCCACCACTCCCAATTTCTCAGGATACAACCCGAAGGATGCCACTACACTCTAAATTAGCAAGCCACCACTTGTCGACAATCCACAACTCACTCATTTAAGGCCCCAAACTTGAGGCTACCATGGACCACTTTTCATTCATTTCCACACTAGGATCCACCTGCAACAAACTACAAAAATCGTAGGCCTCATTTCATCCCATTTTCATACTGTACCCACTATGTATCTAAGCTCATGAACAACTCATAAAACTATGACTCAAACTCGTTGCAGCTCAACTAGCCACTCACAATCAATATACCGTCAACAACACATTAGCAACATACAACAATAATATGACTCTAAACAATACATAACCCTCTCACTCAACACATCAAGCAAATAAACATCATACTCATAAAATATTCCAATACATGGCTATACATCACAATGGATCACATTCAACCATATACATTCTCAACATACAATAGAGAGCTACAAGTTGACTCATCCATATAACACACAATAATGACATCACCCCATCAACATTGTTCAAAGTAAGAACAATATCAACTCAAACTCCTAATGTTAGTAGGCTCATACATCATACCACGACATAGCACCAAAAATACATATGGAGCATGCACAAACTTGTAGCCTCAACATTAACCCTTGCAACACACTATTAACCATAAATAAACACAGCATCTTCCCTTGCAATCATAATAATGTCAACTCACAAATCCTCAGAAATATTCTCTCTAAATTTTTTACCATAGACATAATTATTAGGCTCTGTCACTCCATTGTGCATACAGGGTCTCTTATCTGTCACACACGCTCTACATACAATCCATACTCTGATCTATGCACACTCCAATTTCACCAGATTTCACTTTGTCGCTATGTCATAAACCACACGTTTATATTAAGTATACATATCTGCACTTCTTCATCAATTTATCTCCATGAACTCAAATAATTTCTCATTCCATGCACACAAGACTCAATATCACCTTGTCAAACCTTTCCATCGCACTTTTTCTCTGGCTTAACGCACTAGTATAATCTCTCTATAACCAAGCATAGGTAAAAGGATATGCGCTTTATTTGTTTATGGGCATTGACCGAGCTTACAGTAAGCTACAAATTATCCTATGCATTGCTCTATTATTTTAATAATGTGCTCACCATGATCTTCTAAAGGACATGCACACCACCTTTCTCTCTATCCATACATATCATGCACATACTCACCAAACTATTCTTAGTCCATCATGGGGATATTTAACTTGTTTGCACATGGCTAATTTGGACCTCATCTACACCATTAACATTGAACAATAACACTAATAATTCATTGTGATCACCATATCAATTATGAATGAACTCATGAAGGCCATATCAACCACTAAACCACTACCATATCTATCAATGGATTCACATCTCGCTCCAATATTCCATAATCACGTGAATCATTGCATTCACACATTGCTTAATGAAAAAATCAAATAAAACATTAAATATTTGATCAATCATAATAAACACATATTTTACCATGAGAAAATTTCATGGTTTAAGATTGAGGTTTCTTTTTCTCATCTACAAGAAAGCATCACTATCAGCAAACTGGTAAACTACAACAATCTCCACACTCATAACATGAGCAAACCACAACACTACCTTAGTTCCACTTTGTGACAATGTTGTGACTACATCACTCTTGTAAACTAAGGTAAAATCAAGGCACCATGACCCATATCTATTCCAAATTCATCAAAATCTTGCTAGGGACTTGTACAACCTCTAAAACCTCTTCCATCCCATATGGGTCTCTTTGGATTTAACCCAAATATGGGCTAGGCCCTACCCCAGATGGGATTCCACCTTAACTCATGAAGGAACATATATTCATATCTTCATTGAATTTGACCCCTATATGATGCCACCTGAATATCCATATATATAGATGTATCTAGTTCTCTACACTATTTCTTACCTAGATGCAACACTTTTATTACTACCGTTTAGGGCCCAGAAATAAGGCATATTTCTACCTTTTTCTAACTTATAAATTTTCAAGCGTTAAAGGGATTGTGCCAAGGTTCTCCTAGAAGCTTGGATTTTCCTAGAACCTCTACAATCATAGAAACACATCCTCATACCAAAAATTATTAAACCCAATGCTAAAAATAGAAAAAATACCTTCACAAAAGTATAATTCTACCTACTAAAAAATATTTACACAAGCCAAAACATGGCTAATAACACTGTAATTTTTCTTACTAAAAAACTAGATGTTACTATCAATTGATTTGAGAATTTACATCATATCCTCTGATGTACCTTGCATTATTTCACTATTAGACCATGAATGAAACAAGGTAAATAAGCAATCATATACAACAAAAATGCATGCTAATTCTTAGCATGCCAGATAAAATGTTTTAATAGAAAGCTTCATTAGCCTTTTAACAGGGAAAAAATCCTTGATTATAACAACATCCAAACCATGATCTTTCACACACCATAATAGTCTAGTCAAATACACCAATCAGTCATGCATGGCCATAGAAATAACTTTATTCCTGATGACTGTCTCAGGTAAATGAAACCACATACTATATAATACCAACTGAGGAACCTAAAGGATCCATGCACTTGACTACCTCCTCCTCTCAAAGAGTGTACGAAACCCTCAAAAAGGAAATGAACCATGATATTTTCAAGATGTTACATTACAAAAACCTTATACCATAACTAGTTAGCTGAGACATATTAAACAACTATGAATATTCATGCAATAACACTAAAAATTATTAGGATAAGAAATTCCAATATGTTCATAACTTTATCATAATCATGACGTAATGTGAAGTAAGGCACTCACTATAATAAAATAGGGATCTCAACAATCTCCCAAAGGTATAACTAATCCATACACTCAACACACAATTTAAGGTACTAAAGAGATGACCCACATGTAAGGTTATAATAGTGAGTTACCCAACTGAGGAATAAATCAAATGTTAAAAAATAAGAAATAATAGGTTAATTAATAATGGTTTCCAAACCATCCATCATAGATGTATTAGAAAACCTAAAAATAAATTGATAAGGCTACAACCATGTAGCTTAGGCAACTCATGTCCACCATGTATACAAAAGTTAGTTGGTCAACCATAAATATATAACAAATAAAAAGTTATTACCTAGATTTTTCAGGATTATTCATTAGTAATCCAAGGCACCATATATAAAATAATAAATACATATATTATTGATGTTGGGATGGCTAGAAACTGAGCGAGGGACTTCAACTCTCCACCCAACTGTAGGCTAGTTGTGCCATAATTCTTTCTTGCAACTGACCACCCCCGAGCTAGAATTTGATCTCGAGGAGTGAATTTCTCAAGGGAAATGTACACAAACCCATGAATAAAACCACACATGAATCTAAATATCACACAATGGTTTGACTTGAAAACCTAACAGGATTCTCCTGAACCTACTATGGCTCCTCTTGCTAAAAAATCACTCTATGTCTTTTTCATTTAGTCATGAAAACCTATGTTCCCTTGAAGTAGTGCCTAATTTCTCTTTCACATGTGTTGTGTGTGCTCTATCTTTGCACTAGGCTACGTAAGTTCTCATCAAGTGTTATATTTCACATCATGTTGTGCTTTCTCTTCTCATTTCCATCCCCTATGTATTCTCCCAAATGCATTTTCACATAACATCCTCTCCCTTGCATGTGTGTGTGGTATTTTTGTCATTTTTCCCCTTTCATGTTGTGTTTTGACCCTACCAACACTTCCCATGTGAGTAAGACAACCTCATCCTTGAATAAGATTCCATCCTCTATTTTTAAATGCCTATACGAGCTATCCATTAATTCAATAATAAGATAAATGGAAAAATAAATGCATAATTATGAGTTTGGAACATTACCAAGAAACTTCTCCTCCTCACAATTCTGACTCCATGTCCTTCATCATCCCACTCATTTTTATATTTTTCATTATTATTTATAGTAAAAATTGTACATAATAATATTTACATGATGGGGGAAGCCAAAAGAGTTGTTACAAAGCCATTTTGAAAGGTATCGTTGGAGCGTTTCATTTGCACAATTACAAAATGGGAGGATGTTACTCCATAGTTAATGATTCTTAAAGTACTAATATTTTCATACATAATGAGGTGAATGGAAAAGAAGGAGGAGAGAAATGTGGCACAAATTATTTATTATAGTCCACAATCAATCCAAATCATTTTCCATCCTTGGAGAAATTCTTCTTAGGATCTAGTTTCATTAGAAAATGATTATAATAGATTATAATCATTTTCCAATGAAACTAAGTGGTGAAGGGTGGATAGATAGGACTAAATAGAAGGAACTAAGTGGCGAAGGGTGGATAGATAGGACTAAATACACATTTTACATGATCAAGATTAAAATGGAAATAAAATTACTGAGATAGACAAGGAAAAGTTTCAAAATGGCATGTAGGGGGGATTTTAGAGTAAAACAAGTGATAGGGTACTCAATGAAATCCCTCACTAGTATTTTTTTGTTGCTAGATTTTGGAACATACCCTAAACAACTGGATTCAAAAATTTATACCCCAATGGTAAGTTATGGCGTTATATTCCATCTCTTAATAAAAGGTGGATAAGATTGTTATTTCAATTACATGAAGTGTCAAACATAATTTTAGGGGGGTTATGGTATTGGGGGATGACTTACTTGTCATTGAAATATTGGATGATTGACTTTTTCCCTTAGTTAGAAGTTTCTAAGAGGATATTGATATAGGTAAAGCTATCAAAATTAGTTATGTAGCTGTATAGAAAGAATATATATAAGAATAGATTCAATATATCCTATATAAAACACTACAAATAAATATTTACTTCACAAGAAAATCATATTGGATGGTGCCCAAGATTTTGGATGAGTTAGATATAAATGAGGGTTTCTTGAAAGCATGGAGATAATTTTGGGGAAACTATTCCATTATAAAAAATTGGATTGCATAAACATTTCTTGTAAATGCACATGTTTCCATGTTTATTGTCATATAGACAAGGAGGAATAATGGGATTGGAGGAAGTGGGATTTCCAAGTGACTAGATTATTTCTTTAGTTTTTAGCCTCTTTTAAATGAGATATATTTGAATATATCCTTGTTGGATTTAGGGGGTGGGTAAATAATAAACTAACTATACTTATTTAGTTGGATAAGTATCAATATAAGCTATCAACTAGTTGCTTATGATACAATTCAATTTGGATGGAAGAGGAGAAATTTCAAGGTTTGGACAAGAAAAATAATGTGAGATATGATGATAGCTCTAGGAAAATAATTATCTTTTAGTTTAAATTTGATTTAATGAAGCTAAAAGGGGAAGCAAAATCTAGGGCCCAAATATTGATAAATATCTTAAATCATTTGATAAAAAATTCATAGATATATATGAGAGGAACGAGGAGGGAATATTCATGGAGGAGGGGACATTGAGCTTAAAGGAGATAGAAACGAATAAGATAAGGATATTTAAATGGGGAGATGCTAAGTGGAGGATGAAAAGAAAATGTGTGTTCCAAGTTAGAAAAAGGGGATGAAAATACAAAAAAAATCCATAATTTTGCTAATCAAAGTAAGAGAGCCGAAATGAAGGAAGCAATCTCAATTAGAAAGTTCTAAGAGATAGAATATGTGGGCATGAAGTACTATTAGTAAATATATAAAGAAAAATATAGGGAAAATATAATTAAAATCCCAAAGCAAACTCCATCCTATCTAAACTTTTTGATAAAGGAAGATATTCAAATATTGATGGAAGAAATCTCCAAGGAATAATTAAAATTAATATTGGATTAATTAAACAAAGACAAAATCCCAAAAAAATATGATTGGTTAGTAAATAATTTTATTGATGTTTATGAACTTATTGAGGAGGACGTATGTAGACTTTATTGAGGAATTCATGAGTAATGGGAAGATATTAGGAGCTCTAAATTCCACTTTCCTTGCTTAGATACCAAAAAAGGATAATATTAAAAAATTTAAAGAGTTTAGGTGTAACAATCCCTACTACCCCCTTGTACTAATGAGGTCGTGGAAGGTGTTATTAGCATCTTAAATTTGGCTATAAATGTCTGTCAAGTAAATGGGGTCATCAAAATTCATTTTTCTAAAAACTTGTGGAATTAGACACTAATGTTTCCATCATGTCTAGATTCATTAGAGCTTTTTGACGATATAAAATTTTCATCAATCTGAGTCTGGGATCAAAAGTTATGCTCAAAAGGAAACTTGTCCTATTATCATTGGCCACATCAACATTAGTGTACCACATGGAACTGATGTGTTCTTTGGATTTGTTCCACAAAACTATGTCATGTGGAATAGTGGGTCCACCACACTAGCTCAAAATTTATTGATTATATGTATATATGTATATGTGTGTGTGCGCGCACATTAAAAGTGTTATAATCCACATCACTCACACCAATCATACATCATACTTGTTGAGTAGGAGGTTTTCCACCATGTTATTGCCTAAATCTACCTCAGGCTGAAAGAAGGCAGAGTTCAGGGTAACATCATACCACGCTTAGTCTGGTAGCTAGCCCTACCAGAATAGGAGAGGGCTCTCTCCGGGTCTATCTCAGCGATAAGTAATCAATAGGGCTTGATATGACTAAAATGAAAGCTAATTTTAGGCTAGGTATATTAATAAAGGAGTTTGATCGAGTATTTGGGGGTTTTGTTGGAAAAAAGGGAAAGGCAATTTTGGGCTTGGGGATGAGGCCAAATTCTTGCAGTGTTCAAGTTGGGGCAAGGAAGGCAATGGCTTTGATGTCTTAGATTTAATGAATGGATAGAAAATACTGCTGAGGAGTTGAAGAGGGAAAGAGGCTGCAAGGATCCTCTTCAAACAGATGAAAAAATATAAAACTAAACAAAAGTTTAAGGCAGAGCACCAACAAACTAATGAATTCTACCTTAGTCACTCATTTGTTTAATTTTAGAAGCAAAGAGAAGGGAAATAGAATACATAGAAAATTAATGAACTTACAATTACATGGAGAAGAACACCATCAAAACTCAGAGCCACAAGGATCCCAACAAGTGCTGCAAAACCCTGGTCTTTCCTTTGCCAAAAATGCTGAAATGAATATACAATGAGGTGCCAAACTATTCCCAAGCGTCCAACCCTGAAAATGACTTAGAAAATACATAATATAGACCATCCTAACCAATTCCCATGCCTCTAGGGGTCGAGCTCATCCTTCTAGGAGTTGTTTCAGCCAATTCAAAACTAGGAACTGAAATCTAGGCAATCAAACAACTTGCCTCTATATGGTAGGAAACTGATCGATTCACTCACATTTCACCTTTATAGTGAATGAATCTTCTAGAAAAAGTAAAAATATGCCCAAATTACACCATGAACATGAAATTACATCAATATAGATCAAGATTTACATCAAAAAGTAAAACTGGCCAAAACTAGGCAAAATTCTGAGATGTGGAGTGAAAAATAGGCCAAAATCCTCTATGCGTTGCGCCCAAAATCTCTATGTGTAGCACAAGTTTGGAGCTGATTTTGAGGCCCTTCCCGAAGTCAAAATTGAGCTCATGATAGCTCGTCTGAAAGCCCTGCCTGTCTACTTTCCAACCCAAGTGGAATTTCTGGATTTGGTGTCCATTTTCCCCTCCAAAAATTCAATCTCCCAAGACTGGTTCCTGTGTGTGCAAAAAGTGGCAGAAAGGCCATTTTCAAGGTGTTTTTGACCCTTTAGGCCACCCAGAACTTGATGAAATTATTAGGCCATTCCTGAGCATGCATAAATTTTCATAAAAAATCCAAAAATGTCAAGTTTTCCTCCAGAAGATCTCCCAATCATAAGCGCGTGCAAGGTGGCGCTACGCGTAGGGCAGGAAAAACTATTTTGTGACCAAAAATTCAAAATTGACAAAATTTTCTCCAAATTCCTTGAAATTTGGACTGAAAGTCCCTCATCAAGTATCATGCTCATCAAAAGAAGCTTCAGCCAAGATTTGGAGTCGATTATGCCTTTTGCGCCTCCTCAGTGTCTTCTTGGTGCATGCAGTTTAGTGGCGGAATCACTGTCTTGTTCATAGGATGTGTCGGTGTCCGTCATGGTGTTGCAAGGTATATGTCAAGTGTATGTTTGTTTTGTTGAAAATGATAAATGAGGACTTGATATATTTGTCTCCAAGTGTCAAATGTGTGCCAAAGGGAAATGAGGTACTGTGAGGAATATGAGAAAGTGGGGAAAAGTGGAGTTTCTGTCAAGTGGATTTAAAATGTAGGACAATCACTTGACATGTTTGGGATATTGGGATTTGGGGATTTTATAAGTGATATGGGAAATAGGAATGATAGGAAATGAAAGGTTTGAGGGATAGGGATAATGATAGGGAATGAATTGATTTAGGGATAGGAAAACAGGGCTTAGGAGTAAGTAACTTGGGATATCAGGGAATAAAGGAGGGACAGTAATGATGGGAGATGACTTTGAGATATGGAAACGGAAAATGGATTATAATGAAAATGTAACACTGATGGGAAAGGAACCATAGGTGGGGAATAGAGTTGGCACCAAAATCAAATTTTAAAACCCAAATTCAAACCCTAAGGGAGTAGATTTTAACATGGTGATAGGGTTGATAATTTTGGCATTAAAAATTCTCATAACCCACCTCAATCAACACCAAACACCAGCTATGAGCAATTTCAAGTTAAGTCGAACTTACTCGGAGCAAAAGGGATCAAAAAATTGGAAATTTCATTGAAGGCAGTGACAAAATTGGCTTGTCGGCTCTGTGCGCCACACACAAAACCCAATGCGCCGCGCCAGTTGAAAATTAGACGGTGAAAATTGGCCCTATGCGCCGCGACTTGACAATGCGTCGCGACCTCCTTCCTGTGCGCCGCGCAAGTGTTTCACAGACAATCCGCCTTCAAACCAACAGTTTAGCCCTCCAACGTTTCTCTCTTGGGTCTTTGACAAGTTCTTGCATGCAAATGACATTTGAATGGTGAAAATATCTTTTATAGTCATGGCTTTGATTTTTGTTTTGCAAAAACCCACTTTCTTATGTTTTAGCTTTGGAATTTTTTCACTTTTAATACAAACTCTGTTTTACTTGTTTCCACTTTGAATTTTTGGCTGAAATGATGAAACTCCTGGCAATTTTTTGCAGGGATAATTGGCATGTGATTTCGGCGAAGGAGACCAAGGCTGCGCCTAAAGATTTGTAGAACTTGAAACACCTTAAAAATTACATATTTATTACAAAAAATAAATTTGACGATTTCTTCTTCAAAACAGAGTTTTGAAGAAGAATCATTCTCAACATTATTGATGATGAAAATTTTGGAATGAAAACTTATTAGAAACATCCTCATGTGCCTGCTGGAATTATTTGACATTTTTGGAGACGAAACCCTAGACCTAATGACTGAAAAGACTCTTTGCTGACCAAAAGACCATCCATGACTATGAATGACTGTAAAATTGACTTTGATGAATTTTGATGAACTTTAATGATCAGACACAAACCAGCATATATATGACATGAGGGAAAATGAGAAACAAGACCCTTCCATTAGACAATCTATGCTTCTAATGGAATGCAACTGATTGGATGAATGAGACACCTAAAATGAAATGCAATGAAAGAGAATTTCGATCTTTGACGGAGGGATGAACAGACCGACTCTAGCATTGGCTCCAATGGGGATGGTAGCTCCTGGGAGGTGCCAAGAACTACAAATATTTGGGAGAGTAGACAGTTCCTTCATCCATTGGGAAATGGAGTAAAAACATGAAAACTGACATTATGCAGACTGACTCTGACTCAAGGCTAAAAATAAAAACATGACTAAAACATAACAAACTGGAAAGATGCTCATAACTGAGCTTATTCATCAAACCTACTCTAATTGTTCTTTACACCACTCGATCAAGTGAAATGGAACTACCAATGAAACCATGTAAGCATCCTGGTTGCTATTTGATTTCTTCCCTAATGCTTTCTGACGCGCAGGAAAAGGGAAGAATCTAAAGGCAACTCCCATGGAAACTTGGAATCAAGTTGACTGCTGATAAACTTGCAAAGCATGAATTGACTGGATGACTTCAAGAATACTACGAAAGGATCTTCATAAACATAGCTATTGATTTCCCTCAATACATCACTGCTCTGGTCTAGGTAATCTTCATAGTTGGATATTAAGATTTTCCTCACATCTGTGCTGGCTTTCTTTGGTGACTATAGCAAGCTGCCAAAAGGATCCTGAATTTTGTGAATAACCAAACTCTGTAGCTGATTCCAAACAGAACAAAAGTCTCCTTTATCAATCTCCTCATATGATTGCAAACCTTGGTATAGGCTTTGTAATGAAAAATATGTTAAACAAGACAATGAAGGCGACCTTTGAATAAGATTATTATCAACATTCTTTTCTGGTACATGGTTAACTAATGGAGAATAATTTTTACAGCAAACATCATCCAACACACGAGCAATAGGATCATCAAAAACTTGAGAAGACTGCTGCGATGTATCCATTGGAACTGTATGACATCCTACTGGCTATTCATCTTTTTCTTTAGAGAAATTTTGAAGATTCTGCTTTATGAATTGAAATGCTTCAAAACAAAAGGGTACAGAATCCTCTTGAATCATTAAATCATGTATTTCAACTTCCACGCCTTCATCTGTAATCTGACCTTCAATTTCATTTGGTGGCTACAAATCTGATGCTAGGGAGTGTTTTGTATCCAAAATGATTTCATCAATCATTTCAGGGGAAGATTTCTCATCAACAACTTGCTCAAGAATTTCGCTATCTGTCTCATCCTCAACATTAAAACTGAGAGATTTTTGATTTCCTACAAGCTGCTCATTTGAAAATTTACTATGCAATTTACCTTTCAAAAACTAGAATGATTCAAAATAAAATGGTACGGAGTCACCTTGTATCATTTTATCATATGTGCCAGCTTCCATGGCTTCATCTGCAACTTGACAATCAATGGCATTTGGGTGCTGCAAATCTGAATATGAGAAATATTGAACAAGGTTTTCATTGCCCTCAAGATGGTCCAAATCAAGACTTGTTGACAGTTGATTTATGATAGCATGGAAGTTGTCTCTGATGAGCTGAAACGAATAAAAAAAAAAAGGAAAACATCCTTCACTTACTTCAAAATTTGCTGCACTTTCCTCATCATTGTCATAGCTGATATGCATCGGTTTATCACTGTACTCGAGCTGTTGAAAGTGAAATTCCTCCTTCCACAAACTAGCTACTGATTTGTTTGCAAGATTAGCTTCTATTTGGAGAACATAATCATCATCATACTGATCAAACTGAGGAAAATCATCAGTATAAAACACATCATCAAGCATACATGTCATATCAACAGCTCTCTCTTCTTCAAGATGATCTATAAAACAATCACTATGACAACTGGGATAAGAAACAAAATGTTTTGGATCAGTAACTTGTTTTTCTTCAATCATCAAGCCATGGGTTTGAAAACTATAATCATTCCTTGTGGTGATCTTTTGCATCATCTCTTCTACTGCACTTACCAACATGTCAAGCTTTACCTCTAGAGATATCGATTTCTCCGGATCCATGTTTTTCATCTCTTCTTCCTTCAACCTTGCCTTTCGGATTAGCAAATGAGCCTCTACATTTACTGCACTGTTCTGCATCTCTTGAAGTGTTGCAAGATTCCTTTCTCTCAACTGAAACTCCATTTCTGGATCAAAGGCACCTGGGTAGTGCAAGAGAGAAGATCTAGGAGAAGGTCTTATATCGGCAGGTATCAAATAATAGAATCGATTGAATCTAGAAGAAAAATGTTGTACTGTCTCCCCTGGCTTTCTTTTCAACTGGTTATACTCTTCTATAATCAAGAAAAGGTTCTGTCCGATCACCCACCTGTCAAGGAAAACTTTGACGAACTGCGGAAATCTGAGATGCTCGCATCAGGCAGGGCTTTGAACCAACTCTTGACTTTGGCTTGCAAAGAAAGAGCAAAAATCCTAATACTAACATCTTCGTCATCAACTTCAAAAAGGTCTAGAAAATTCTCGACATTCTGCACATGTTGCTCAGTGTTGACATTGTTACATTCACCGTCAAATCTTGGTAGATATAGGTAATAATTTGCAGGGAAAGCATGGAGAACAGAAGGTAAAACAAGAGGTCTATACCTATCTGGGACTATACAAGGTGTAGGAGTATATACAAGAGCTACGGGATCATTTTGGTTTTCTTCAAGTTGATCACTCTGCAGAGAGTCATCATAAGATGTGGGAAAATTAAGGAGGCCAGGATCAAAGGGAAACTCAGTATTTACACTTTTTGAATGGGTCGAGTGAAGATTTTGATCACCTTTATCATACAACAAATTCTGAAAAACTTTCAAGACAGCTTCAAGAACAACAAAGAAGTAATTTACAAGAAAGCAGACTAGATCCTGAATACCATTCGACTTTGGATACCTGAACTTTGTGTAAGATCCTTCCATTTTCTCAGAGAAAGAGTCAGTCCTCCAGTGGAGTCTCTACATTGATTTGGAGTCACCAGGTGAATGATTTCAGCCTTCTTATGTCTGATCATTGTCCACCATCAACAATCAGATCTAAACTTGATACATGTACTGGGGCAAGACAATCCACAAGTCAAGTGTCACATTCACAAGCTAGACCGGAGATTGACTGAAGCAGCGTTTATCTACTTTCGCTAATGTAAAGCAAGAGCGTTTCGAAGGCTACCTGGCTAACTTCAGGCTCCGTCTGTAGCTTATAAAACGATTAACACCCACAATCAAACCATTTTCTTCCCCAGTATGGTCGCCACTATGTTATTGCCTAAATCTACCTCAGGCTGAAAGAAGGCAGAGTTCAGGGTAACATCATACCATGCTCAGTCTGGTAGCTAGCCCTACCAGAACAGGAGAGGGCTCTCTCCGGGTCTATCTCAGCGATAAGTAATCAATAGGGCTTGAGATGACTAAAATGAAAGCTAATTTTAGGCTAGTTATATGAATAAAGGATTTTGATCGAGTATTTGGGGGTTTTGTTGGAAAAAAGGGAAAGGCAATTTTGGGCTTGGGGATGAGGCCAAATTCTTGCAGAGTTCAAGTTGGGGCAAGGAAGGCAATGGCTTTGATGTCTTAGATTGAATGAATGGATAGAAAATACTTCTGAGGAGCTGAAGAGGGAAAGAGGCTGCAAGGATCCTCTTCAAACAGATGAAAACATATAAAACTAAACAAAATTTTAAGGCAGAGCACCAGCAAACTAATGAATTCTACCTTAGTCACTCATTTGTTTAATTTTAGAAGAAAAGAGAAGGGAAATGGCATACATAGAACATTAATGAACTTACAATTACATGGAGAAGAACACGATCAAAACTCAGAGCCACAAGGATCCCAACAAGTGCTGCAAAACCCTAGTCTTTCCTTTGCCAAAAATGCTGAAATGAATATACAATGAGGTGCCAAACTATTCCCAAGAGTCCAACCCTGAAAATGACTCATAAAATACATAATATAGACCAGCCTAACCCATTCCCATGCCTCTAGGGGTCGAGCTCATCCTTCTAGGAGTTGTTTCAACCAATTCTAAACTAGGAACTAAAATCTAGGCAATCAAACAACTTGCCTCTATATGGTAGGAAACTGATCCATTCACTCACATTTCACCTTTATAGTGAATTAATCTTCTAGAACAAGTAAAAATATGCCCAAATTACATCATGAACATGAAATTACATCAATATAGATCAAGAGTTACATCAAAAAGTAAAACTAGCCAAAACTAGGCAAAATTTTGAGCTGTGGAGTGAAAAATAGGCCAAAATCCTCTATGCGCCGTGCCCAAAATCTCTATGCGTAGCACAAGTTTGGAGCTGATTTTGAGGCCCCTTCCGAAGTCCAAATTGAGCTCATGATAGCTCGTCGGAAAGCCCTACCTATCTACTTTCCAACCCAAGTGGAATTTCTGGATTTTGTGTCCATTTTCCCCTCCAAAAGTTCAATCTCCAAGACTAGTTCCTGTGTGTGCAAAAAGTGGCAGAAAGGCCATTTTCAAGGTGTTTTTGACCCTTTAGGCCACCCAGAACTTGATGAAATTATTAGGCCATTCCTGAGCATGCATAAATTTTCATAAAAAATCCAAAAATTTCAAATTTTCCTCCAGAAGATCTCCCAATCATAAGCGCGCGCAAGGTGGCGCTACGCGTAGGGCAGGAAAACCTGTTTTGTGACCAAAAATTCAAAATTGACAAAATTTTCTCCAAATTCCTTGAAATTTGGACTGAAATTCCCTCATCAAGTATCATGCTTAGCCAAAGAAGCTTCGGCCAAGATTTGGAGTCGATTATGCCTTTTGCGCCTCCTCAGTGTCTTCTTGGTGCATGCAGTTCAGTGGCGGAATCACTGTCTTGTTCATAGGATGTGTCAGTGTCCGTCATGGTGTTGCAAGGTATATGTCAAGTGTATGTTTGGTTTGTTGAAAATGTTAAATGAGGACTTGATATCTTTGTCTCCAAGTGTCAAATGTGTGCCAAAGGGAAATGAGGGACTGTGAGGAATATGAGAAAGTGGGGAAAAGTGGAGTTTCTGTCAAGTGGATTTAAAATGTAGGAAAATCACTTGACATGTTTGGGATATTGGGATTTTGGGATTTTGTAAGTGATATGGGAAATAGGAATGATAGGAAATGAAAGGCTTGAGGGATAGGGATAATGATAGGGAATGAATTGATTTAGGGATAGGAAAACAGGGCTTAGGAGTAAGTAACTTAGGATATCAGGGAATAAGGGAGGGACAGTAATGATGGGAGATGAATTTGAGATAGGGAAACGGAAAATGGATTATAATGATAATGTAACACTGATGGGAAATGAACCACAGGTGGGGAATAGAGTTGGCACCAAAATCAAATTTTAAAACCCAAATTCAAACCTTAAGGGAGCAGATTTTAACATGGTGATAGGGTTGATAATTTTGGCATTAAAAATTCTCATAACCCACCTCAATCAACACCAAACACTAGCTACGAGCAATTTCAAGTCAAGTCGAACTTACTCGGAGCAAAAGGGATCAAAAAATTGGAAATTTCATTGAAGGCAGTGACAAAATTGGCTTGTCGGCTCTGTGAGCCGCACACAAAACCCAATGCGCCACGCCTGGTGTATGCACCGCGCCAGTTGAAAATTACATGGTGAAAATCGGCCCTATGCGCCGCGACTTGACAATGCGTCGCGACCTCCTTCCTGTGCGCCGCGCAAGTGTTTCACAGACAATCCGCCTTCAAACCAACAGTTTAGCCCTCCAACGTTTCTCTCTTGGGTATTTGACAAGTTCTTGCATGCAAATGACATTTGAATGGTGAAAATATCTTTTATAGTCATGGCTTTGATTTTTGTTTTGCAAAAACCCACTTTCTTATGTTTTAGCTTTGGCATTTTTTCACTTTTAATACAAACTCTATTTTACTTGTTTCCACTTTGACTTTTTGGCTGAAATGATGAAACTCCTGGAAATTTTTTGCAGGGATAATTGGCATGTGATTTCGGCGAAGGAGACCAGGGCTGCACCTGAAGATTTTTAGAACTTGAAACACCTTAAAAATTACATATTTATTACAAAAAATAAATTTGACGATTTCTTCTTCAAAACAAAGTTTTGAAGAAGAATCATTCTCAGCATTATTGATGATGAAAATTTTGGAATGAAAACTTATTAGAAACATCCTCATGTGTCTGCTGGCATTATTTGACATTTTTGGAGACGAAACCCTAGACCTAATGACTGAAAAGACTCTTTGCTGACCAAAAGACCATCCATGACTATGAATGACTGTAAAATTGACTTTGATGAATTTTGATGAAATTTAATGATCAGACACAAACCATCAGATATATGACATGAGGGAAAATGAGAAACAAGACCCTTCCGTCAGACAATCTATGCTTCTAATGGAATGCAACTGATTGGATGAATGAGACACCTAAAACGAAACGTAATGAAAGAGAATTTTGATCTCTGACGGAGGGATGAACAGACTGAATCTAACACACGATACACTATGCCACCTCATAAAAATCCAAAGATACCCACAATAGATACTTTGGTGAGGCCTCCCCCGCACCACACCCCATCGGCGACCTGCCATTGATGATATGGTTTAACGTGTGGGGTCTAATCGCCGAGTCCTGATGGACCGAAAATGAGGGAATGAAAAACTAGGACTACCCTGATCGAGTTTATCGGCAGTGATAAATCACTCCACATCAATAGAATTACACCACTAAGAACAACATTATTAATGTAATGAACTCGCACATTTAAGAAGAAACTCATACTTAACCAAAGTTTGAAGGACACAAACTATCCCAACAACTAAGTGGTTAGGATTCCTTCAACAGAAAGAGAGAGGGCATGAATTTCTCAGTGAGTCGTAGGCTGAGTACAATGTCTCAAGCAACCAAGGTTTTAGCTAGTTGAATCATTCCTAGCAATTCCATTGATTTACACAACCTAACATGATAATTTAAATAGTTATGATATTATCCCAATATCGATAATTTATTTCTTATGGTAATCCTATCATTTAAAGGTTTTTTAGATGACATATGGGCATTATTTTCATATACAAATTAAAACCATATCTCAATTGGTTTTGAAACCATAAAAAACATGTTAAATTAGATGCATTAATGGGAGACATAATTAGCAATTCCACCCACCTCCCTATCGATTTGATAAAGTGTGTGTATGTGTGTGTGTGTATTTCTTAAATAATTACATTGAGGTTAGAAACAATTTTTCACAAATTTTCTACATGAAAAAAATTCCAATAAATTCCACCAAGTTGCGGTAGTTATTTATACAACCATTCAAATTTTAACAAAATAAAGTAATGTGCATAGCCAGTCAATTAAAATGACATCCATTATGACATGATATAAGAAGGATATTGTATTTTATAAGTCTATATATATGACTACGAGGTTGTAACAACCTCGGGTTAAAATTTCATGTAATAAAGGTTAATAAAGGAAAAATAAGACCAAGGGCATGGGACATGTATTCCAAGTTGAATGTTGGGAAAAGCACTATAGTGGGCATCAATTTCGATTTATTTATGGCTAAGGAAATTGGAAAAGGCATTGGCAAAGGCAAATAGGCATTAATTGACATTTTATTTATGAAATAAAGGAAAATAGGAGAAAAGGAAGGTGAAGAGACACATATTTGCTTGATAGGGAAATTAGAGGAAAAATGAAGGAAAATGAAGAAATTAGAGGGCTCAATGCAAAAAGGCTTATGAGGATCAATTCAATTTTTTTTTCAATTCAACCTTTTGTCATTTTTGTTTTGGAGATAGTGAAAATCGTAAGAGAGCACCAAGAGGAGAAAGCAAGCAAGGAAAGAAAATAAAGGAAAATGACAAGCAAGGGAAGTAAGGAGAATTTTGGATCAACATCTTCAACAAGAGGATTTTGCAGGTAACAAGTTGCATGTGTGATTTCCTGGCTAAGGTGTGAATGCATGGTACATGAATTTGTTTATTTGGTTCATTTTTTGCGATTGGCATGAGTTTTTTCGAGTTTGGTAATGGTTTCAGCCCTACCCTGCCATTTACTAGATAGTCGTGGTGTGATGGGATTCATTTTTGGTTGAGCTTTATATTTTCAGAAGGTTTTGGACCCAGGTGAGGTCGTCTTAAGAAAATTCACAAGTGTTGGGGTGGAGATTTTTTTCTCTGGGAAGCCCTTGATAGGTGAGTGGAGATAGGAAAATTCCTCAAGGGATGGTGAAGGAATTATGAGGCATCCAAGCTTGTTTTGGTTTTGTGATCTCTTGACCGGTTTTGGTTAGGTCGCGGAAGTTTGAGGATGGAGGTGGTTTAACCTTTGGATTCCCTTGGTTTTTTATGTCTTGGTTTATCCCATGAGATCCCAAATTCATGCAAGGAATATGGCAAGGGGGTGATTGGATGAAAGAAATATTTGGTTCAACTCAATCTATGGTCGGGTGGTACGTGGAAGTCCATGACTTGGTTGGATTTTATAGAAGTTAATAACAGTTGTTTTTATATTGTAATCTATGAGCATTTATAGTTTTTATTATATGGATTAGATTATTATTTTATAATGGTTAATATTATGATTATATGATGGTTATAATAATGATTCTATAACATGTTATAACTATGGTTCTTGCTATGATTTGATTATTTCATGAATGGTTGATGAATGCATGGAATAAAAAGAGTTGTTGCAAATACTTGAGAGGGAATTTGACCTTTTTAGTGATTCACATCTAAAGAGAAAATATTCACACTCAGATATGCATTCAAGACCTATAGCTTATATGTATACCATGTGTTTGAAAAAATCCCTAATATGTTATGTTTTTTATAGGTCAAGTTTCTTACTCAAGTTTGTATGTTTAGCTTTGTCATTATGTATTTTATCATTCTGAGAAGGTAGAGGCAGTTATGGGAAGTGGTCTAGAGGCTGACCAAAAAGGTGGCTTAGATATTGGGACTGTGCCCTTTGAATTGGATATTTTGGGCTATAACCACACTCAATTAATGCTTTGAATGTAGTTGGAGGTCTATACCCACACCCTGGCCTTGCCATGCATGTGTTTTGGGATCTATCTCAGTGAAATAAGGTTCTAACTTAGAAATTGACCACCTAAGGTGTTTCTTCATCTCATGGTTGATCTGTATTCCATATAGGATGTCAGTTTGTGGTCGGTAAGTCTCAGCTCTAGGCCCCACTTCCTTAACTAGAACTAGGAGGTCGACTCATGTCATAGTGTCACTCTACTTTCACGTTTACCTGGAGGGATTGTAAAATAGGGTAAATGTGGGATGTGGCATGCTACATATTGGTATCAGATCTTTCGGGTTCAAACACTTGGAATCAATGGGCTAGATGCATGCTTTTATGTGTGCATTTATGGTTGTCGTGCATGAGGCCATTGTACACAGTTAGTGGTATCATGCATGATGTCGACATGTTGATATGAATATGTATATATATGTATCATGATAATATGAAATGATTTGTGAAAACGAGATAGCCTCCCCTAAACTTCAGTAAGGTATGTTGATTATGTTCATATTTGGTTATCTGACATGATATGTTCACAAGAAGAATATTAGGAATGACAAGAAAAATGGTAGATTATAGTTCACGTGACTCTCCTTATAGATCAAATGGGAAACGAAGAGATGAGTACTCTCGTGACGTAACAAATACCTTGAGAAGTTTAAAGGCATAAATCAGAAATTTTAAGGGAGATAATGACAGATAATGATATGATCATTCAATCACAAGAAAGACTTTCTAGGCCACAAGAAAAGAAAGCAGAGGCTAATGTAGTGATCCTTCAAAGTTTTCCGGATTTGCAGAGACAACGAAAACCATAGATTAGTTATGGATAAGAAGAAAGGATAAATGGGGCATATGGTAGCAGGTCTCATGGAGGACATATGCCAGACAAGGATGACACGGTCAGAGGTGCCATATGTATGGATAAACCTAATAGGAGATGTAGTGGTTATGTGTTCTATTCTAGTTCTGGTTTATATAGGCATCATGGTCATCACCATTATCATCCTTATAGGAGGAGCGAGAGGGGGTATTTTCTAGATGAGTTCCGGAAATCCAAACCTCATAAATTCGATGGAGATATAAAGAAACTAGAAGATGCATAATAATGGTTACTTGGAATGAAGAAGTTCTTCAAGCTACATGACTATATAAAGAATATGAAGGCCATAATATCTATTTTCAATCTCAAGGGAAAGGAAGAAACTTGGTTGGAAGATGTGAAGCGTGTTAGAGGAATCAGGACAAAGGAGTTGAGTTGGCGTGAGTTTAAAAAAATATTCCAGAAGAAGTAATTTTCAGAGGGATACTATGATGGTAAGGCTAAGTATTTATACAAATTGAAGATAGGATCTATGACAGATGGAGAGTATATGAATAAGTTTCTGGAATTGTTGAGGCACGTGTCATATATTAAGGATGAGAAGATGAAGGTTCAAAGATTCATTAGTGGACTACCATTAGCATTCAAGGATTAGATTGACTATGATGAGCCTTAGTTTCCGGAGGAAGTCATTGGGAAGTTGAAGAAATATTATGAGTATTCTAAGCGTAAGTCTGAGGATAAGAAAGACTATAAAGGAAATGACAAGAATAAAGGAAAATTTCCTCTGAAGTACGAAATACCTCAAGATGCAGGTGCGAAAGAAAATGTGGCTCCTTACAAGAAGTTTAGTACAATAGAGAGGGGACATGGATCTCAGCCTAGAAACTAGCAGAATAAGGGTAGTGGCAGAGAATTTTTGTAGTGTTGGATTTGTGGTAGGGATCATGGAAAGAAGGATTATACATTGTATCAGGGCGGTAGAACTCATATCTATAGTGATCAGGAGGCATCAATATTTGGCGATGTTGGAAAGAGAATTCCTTGGATTTATGCAACATTTGATAGCAAGCACGTGAGTCACCAGGAATCCATTATTGAGATGGAAGGTAAGCTATGTGATCGAGTTGTTTCCATTTTTATTAACCATGGATAAATTATAGTTATGTAAATCCTGACCTGGTGGGAAAGTGTGGCTTAAGTAAAGAAGTGCATGCAGCGTCTTGGTTGGTGCAGTTGGCTACAGACACTAAGAAAAGAGTTCATAATTGGGTGATAGCTTGTGCATTTGAGTTGAATTTCATCCCTACATTAGCGCATATGAATTTGATCCCAGTGGATTCGTAAACTATGATTTTGGGCATGGATTGGTTGTATCTTCACAAGACTAAGGTAGATTGTTACAAGAATGCTATTAAGTGCTTAGATCATGATCGAGAGAAGAGAATCTTGTAGGGAAAGAAGAAGCCTACATCAATGAGAATGGTTACAACTATGCAGGAAAAGTGTAGTTGTAGGAAAGGGTGTGTATTTTTTGTAGTTCATATTGCTAGTGCCAAAGAGACATTAAAGAAATTTTGAGGTCTAAAATGGGCCTCCTAAGAAAAATTTACAACCAAAATAAACTTTATAAGAACCAATAGGATTCAAGATGATGATGTCAACCATGGGGGATGATTTACCATTTTTGGGGTGAAAAGGTAAAATATTAAAAAATAATAAAATAATAAAATAATAAAACTTTTATTTTCAACTTATCTCCATAAGGTTTTACTCAAATTTTTATCGAGAGTAATCGTTGGATGCAAAATTTAATTCGTCATCCAAGGATTACCCATGTTGTATACTTTCTATGGAATCTACTACACGAAAAATGAGAAATACATGAAAAAACGTGATCGCAATCATGTTTTTAATGTATTTATCATTTTTCGTGTAGCAGGGTTCATCAAAAGTATGAAACATGGGTACTCCTTGGATGAGGAATCAAAATCTACATCCAATGATTATTCCCACTCGAAATTTGAGTAAAACCATAGGGAGATAAGTTGAAAATACGAGTTGAAAAATTAGTTTTTTCTTTTTTCCCTCTAAAATTTGATGATGTAATCTATTATTATTCTATTATTTCCACTATTATTTTATAATTTCCTTATAAGGCCCATTTTAAACCTCAAAAGTGCCCTAATGATGATGTTGAAGATGTTGAAGTATTAAAGAGGAATATGGTTTTGTAGCAGTGTTAGGATGTATTTCCAGTATAGATTTCAGAGTTACCAACTCATAGGGAAGTGGACTTCTCTATTGAGTTTGTACCAGGAGTAGCACCAACATCAAAGGAACCTTACAGGATAAGCACTCCAAATTTAGCGGAAATAAAGTTGCAACTTAAGGAAATTCTTGATAAGGGATACATTAGGTCAAGTGTGTTGCCTTAGGGTGAACTAGTGTTGTTTGTGAATAAAAAGGACAATACTCTTAGATTATGAATTGATTACAGGAAGTTGAACAAGATGACAATCAAGAATAGGTACCCTTTGCCGCAAATTGATGACTTATTTGATCAGTTGAAAGGAGTAGCCAAGTGTTTTCAAATATTGACTTGAGATCAGGATATCATCAAGTACACATCAAATACGAGCACATATACCATACCACATTCCATACCAAGTATGGCCATTATGAGTTTGTAGTGGTTTCTTTTGTCGTATTAATGCTACAACTACTTTCATGTGTTTGATGAACAGTGTGTTGCGCCATTATTTAGACAAGTTCTTGATAGTATTCATTGATGACATATTGATATATTCTAAGAATGTGGAAGATCATGTAGGACATTTAGCAGTAGTGTTAAAATTTCTAAGAGAGAATTAATTAGATCCCAATCCTAGTAAGTGCAATTTCTTTGAGAAAAAAGTTCATTACTTGGGGAATGTTGTTTCCAAGGAACGTATAGTAGTGGAACTAGAAAATATCAGTGCTATCATGTAGTGGGAAGTTCCTAGGAATGTGGATGAGGTTATAGTATTCATGGTACTAGCATGTTATTACAGATGGTTGATTATGAACTTCTCAAAGATTTCCTATCCTATTACATCTTTCAAGCAAAACGGAAATATGTTTGAATGGAATGTGGAGTGTGCAACTAATTTTGAATAGTTGAAGCATTTTTTTTACAAATTCTCTTCTCTTGAAGGTTGCAAATCCATATAAATAATTTGTGGTATGTATAGATGTTTTCAAAAGAGGAATTGGTGGAGTCCTAATGCAGGAAGGATAGGTGGTATTCTTCAAGTCAAGGAAGTTGAATGAACATGAGCATAACTATGTGACTAATGATCTTGAGTTGGAAACTATCATTCATGCATTGAAGATGTGGAGACACTATCTTCTTGGCAAGAGGTTTGTCTTGATGAGTGATCAAAGTGCGCTAAGGTACTTATTTGATAAACCTAATTCGAATGTCAAGAAAGCTAGATGGTTTCCTACCCTAAGTGAGTTCGATTTCAAGACCAGGTACATCAAGGGAAAGGAGAAATTTTTTGCATATGCTCTCAAAAAAAGAGTGTAGGTGAATCACATTGCAACAGTGAGTTATTATGGGATAGATTCACAAGAGCAGATCTTGCAAGCAGGACAACATAATGAAAGGTATCAACATTTGAGGCTCAAGTTACAACAACATAGTGCATGTGTTAGGGATGAGGAGTATCATCTCACAACATATGGCTTGGTCAAATTCAAGAATAGGATTTATGTACCAGATGATATTGAACTCAAGAAGATCATCTTGCGGGAGTTTCATGTCAAGCTGTATTTAGGTCACAAGGGATATCACAAGACATTGGCAACAATCAAGAAATTATACCATTGGCTGAACTTGAAGAAATAGGTTGTTGAGTTTGTTAAAAGATATTTGGGTTGTCAATAGGTAAATGCAGAGTGTAAGCATACAAGTGGTTTATTGCAACTGATTCTGATTCTAGAGTGGAAATCATAGGTCATTTCTATGGAATTTATTACATGTTTCCTGAGAAAATTGAGACAACATGATTCCATCATGGTTGTGGTTGACAAGTTAATTAAGGTATCTCACTTCATTGTAGTTAAGTCTACAAATTCAAGTAGTGAGGTAGCTCATATTTTCACCAGGGAGATAGTTATATTGCATGGTGTTACTAAAAGTAATGTATCACAAAGAGATGACAAGTTCACTTCCAGGTTTTGGAAGGATTTGTTTGCAGGTTGGGGAAATATTTTTCTTTCAGTACGACTTATCATCTATATACATATGGAAAAACACATGGGGTAAAAAGGATTCTTGAGGAAATGTTGAGGACGTACGTCATGCATCAAAAAAGGAAGTGGGAAGAGTATCTTCGACTAGTAGAGTTTGTCTATAATAATAGGCATCAGGAGTACTTGAATATGAGTCTGATTGAGGTTCTTTATGGGTAGAGTTGTAATACTCCTATAAGCTAGAGTGATCAAGTGAACATGGTACTAATTGGACCGGATATGTTGTCAGAGATGGAATAGGAAATGTAGGTTATTAAGAAGAATTTGAAGACAACATAGGATAAGTAGAAGAGTTATGCATATTAACACAGGGTATTTAAGGATTTTTAGGTTGGGGAGCATGTATACTTGTGCATAAAGCCCAAGAGGAGCTCCTTGATGACTGGATTGTGTGCCAAGTTGGCATGTTGATATTGCGAACCTTTTGAGATCCTTGAGATTATTGGACCAGTGGCCTATAGACTTGCACTGCCTCCGACAGTGAAAGTCCACGATGTTTTCCATGTTTCTTTGCTTAAGATATATGTGCAGGATGTTTATCATGTGATTGAATGGTATGTATTGTAGGTGGATCTAGAAGGATAATTCCACCCAGAGCCTCAGTGCATACTGCAGTGGAAACAAATCATGCTCTGGAACTGCAATCGACCAAGTTAAAGTGCAGCGGAAGCACTTTGGGCCGGATGAAGCTACATGGGAAATGGTGAATTAGATGTCGCCTATGTAACCTTTATTATTTTCGCTGTTAAGCAAATGAGCTTTGGTATATGTATGCATATATGTATATGGTTGTAGATGCCACAATGAGTTGTGTTATAAAGCTCCAATAGTCAGTATGATAGTCATATTTGTCATGTTGGTCATGGTTTCCAATAGTTTTCCATTATAAATATTGCATCGATATATGTTATAAATCTCCATGGGAAATATCTTTTTATTTTCAATGGTTTTTCTGGTCATAGGTGTCATAGAACACTGAGGAAGATGTTCCACTAAAGAGGGGGGGGGGGGGGGTTAACAACCTTGGTTTAAAAGTTCATGTAATAAAGGTTAATAAAGGTAAAACAAGAACAAGGTCATGGGACACGTATTCGAAGATGAATGTTGGGAAAAGCACTATAGTGGGCATCAATTTTGGTTTATTTATGGCTAAGGAAACTTGAAAAGGCATTGGAAAATGAAAAGAGGCATTAATTGGCATTTTATTTATGAAATAAAGGAAATTGGGAGAAAAGGAAGGTGAAGAGACCCATATTTTCATGAGATGGAAATTATAGGGAAAATGAAGAAAATAGAGGCCTCAATGATAAAAAGGCCTATGAGGATCAATTCACAGCTTTTGTCAGTTCAAAATTTTGTCACTTTTGTTTTGGAATTAGTGAAAAAAGGGAGAGAGCACCAAGAGGAGGAAGAAAGCAAGGAAAGAAAAGAAAGGAAAAGGGAAAGCAAGGAAAGCAAGGATAAGGTAGGATTAACAACTTCAACATGATGATTTTACAGGTAACATGTTGCATGTGTGATTTCATAGCTAAGATGTGAATGCATGGTACATGAAATTTTTTATTTGGTTCATTTGTTGTCATTAACATGGGTTTTTTCGGGTTTGACGGTTCTTTCAACCTTTCCTTTCCATTTCCTGGATAACCATGGTGTGATGGGATTCATTTCTGGTTGAGGTTTGGATTGCTGGAAGATTTTGGATATAGGTGAGATGGTCTCGGGAAAATTCCAAGGGGTTGGGGGTGGAGATGGTTTTCTTTGGGAAGGCCATGATAGGTGGGTGGAGACAGGGAAATTCATCAATGGATGGTGAAGGAATTCTAAGGCATCCAAGCTTGTTTTTGTTTTGTGTTCTCTTGACCAATTTTTGTGAGGTCACGATAGTTTGAGGGTGGAGGTGGTTTAACCTGTAGATTCCATTAGCTTTTTATGTCTTGGTTTATCCCATGATATCCTACATTCATGCTTGGAATATGGAATGAGGGTGGTTGGATGAAATAAATATTTGATTTAGCTCAATATATGGTAGGATGGTACAGGGAAGTCCTTGTCTTGGTTGTCTTTTGCATAAGCTAATGAGAGCTATTTTTTTATTGTACTCTATGATCTAATGCATAAGCTAATGCTCTATTTTTTTTTATTGTACTCTATTGCATAAGCTAATGAGAGCTATAAACAATTAAACTCTATTGAAGATACCAGGAGGTATGCTCTATATACGACCAAGTGACCATAAATGCATGTAGTTAAATAGCCATAACCATGTATATGTATATAAGCAATCAAATGACCATGAACATATGCAATTAAATTTTCTTCAATGCGTCATCCAGTTATTCTTCAAGCAGATAAATTGAGGAATGAAAAGTTTAAGCATAATTTGCATAAAAGTAATTATGTAAGAACTGTAACTCCACATTTATAATTAACAAGCATAGACCATATTACTTATTTGGTTAAGCCAATTTTAGTTGGCGACTGGAGATGGGATTCACACTATCCCCCCAACCATAGGCTAGTTACACCCCTTTATCCTATAACTAATGATCCCTGTGTCAGGTAAAAATTTTGATAAGTAAGTTCGGAGGACAATATGCTATTCAAGTCGAGAGATTAATATCACTTGTCGGTGGTTTATGAGAATTCTAGAAAGAATTGGTGGTTTTACAGCCGCAACAACCACCAGTGGTTTCACATCCAATTGCAAGCACTAGTGATACGTTGTATATATGGTTTCACAACCTAAGACAAGCATTATAGGTTTCATAGTTGCAACAAGAACTAATGGTTTCACAATCTCAGCAAGCACTCAATATGTTTAGTCTAATCTCCCTCTCTGCCCAATGGGAAACACTAGGTAAAATCGATGACTAGGAAGTGGTCTTGTGTAGGTTGAGTGCTCTATGTGAGCTTCACACTTATGTTGAATCTTCCCAAAAATATCCAGAAAATCCCTCAGAAATTCAATCCAATCCCTTTTCTGAATTGGCCATAACACTAAATCTTGGGTATGATCGAGACATAAACACTTGTCCACTACATGATGCCTTTTCCTACTTGTTAACTCTTTAGGGTGACAAAGGGACTTAGGATGGGAACCTTACAACTGACTTTCCACTTTACAAACCCAACAGTAGGTGGTCTACCCACTCAACAATGATTTTTCCCAGTCACATTAATGATCTAGGAATGGTATTTAATTTCCCAAGGTGCGGTTGAACTGAAAAATTATCCCTCTTAGACTTTACCTGTCATCCCTTCTCAAGTGAGTTTTAATTTCATTTAAGAAAACAGTTATAATCAATCATTTTTGCAATTAAATAAATAAAACATTAACCTATAATACTAAAACTATATATATATATATATATATATATATATATATATAACAAAAAAAACATCAAGGCATGACCAATGACCTTTTAATTAAAGCATCAATATACCTTTGCACCACAATCAAGGCATAATGGATTCCAATATTTTCATTATGTTTTAAATGGTCCAGTTTTCACCAACAATAGATATCACGTTGGGATGCACAATTATATAAATTTCTTGCAAGTATAATAATCAAAACAAACAAACAAACAAACAAACAAAAAAATACGTTACCTTAGTCCCATATCACTATGTAATTGTGTTTTCAAAATTGTACTAATATTTTGGAAAATATAGTTAATATAGCTCTCTCAAGAGTTATCTCACAAGATAAATTTGGTTTTTAGTTGGTGGACATATTTTTGAAGCCATAGATGTAGTTCAGAGGCTTATAATATAATAAGGATAAGAATTATCTTAACTTGGTCATAAAATTGGATTTATGTAAAGAATATGATGACCTTATTAAAGTAGAGGGGATTCTTATGCTTTTACACTCCTTGGCTTGTATCAAAAAAGGTCTCTTCGGGAAAGAATAAACAAAAAAACTACACTCCTTGGCTTGTATCAGAAAAGGTCTCTTCAGAAAGAAAAAACAAAAAAAACTATATTTTAAATTTCTTTGGTATAACAAAAAGGAGAATGAGGGAGTATCAATGGTAAAGTGGCATATTATAGCAAGACCAAATAATAGAGGCGGATGGCGTCTAAATAGCATTCATCTTCTTTTCAACCCTTTGGAAAGAAAGAGCTTGTTGAGGGTTCTTATAAAATAAAGTATGCGAAGGAAAATTATAAAAATAAAGTACATAAGGTTGGGGGCATTTATGGCTTGGATTAGGAACCTAAGGAAAAGTATATAAATTTCCTTGATCGAATAGAAGGTGCCGCAATTAATGTTTTTTCTAGTGATTAGGAATTATTTGGAATATAAAGTGTAAATGGTGAACATTTAGAATTGGTTGTAACTCTCTCTTGGGCTATGGAGAATCAATACGTTCATCAAATGAAAATGAAAATATTTCTTCAAGATAGAGGTATTTATATCCTCAATAAAAAATGGAATCGTCTTTCTACAAATCCTTGGAAATAGGGGTGGAAGAATGCATAGTTATTGGGAATTAAAGGAGAAAAGGTGATTCATTGGAAGGCTTACACATAAATTCTTGGGAGTGGAAATATCAAGGTGAGGAAGATGTGAATACCATTATGTAGGAAAATAACAAAGATAGAGGTGAGTACATAAATTTCCTTGGATATAGATGTATGGTTTCTATAGATATTCAAATATATATATATATTGGTGGTGGAAGAATATTTATAAATCAAAATATTTCAAAGAGACTAATATTTCTTTAGTTATATTTTAAAAGTAAGGAATTGATATGGTAAGTTGTAAAGGAGCTGTTGATATGGTCCAATAATTTGTATGTTGTGTAGATAGAGGAATAAAACACTTTTTTCATATGAATAAAATATCCATTTGTTCAGTTGATATAGAAATAATCACAATGTATACCAATATTCCAACTGTAAATAATGTCAAATAGTAAAGCAATGTACTATAACAACACTGGTGAAAATTACATGTAATAAAAGTTAATAAAGGAAAAATAATAACCAAGGTCATGGGACACGTATTCCAGGTTGAATGTTGGGAAAAATATCCTAGTGTTGGTTTTCATATGGTTTATTATGGCCATGGAAATTGGCAAGGAAATGGCTAAGGCTTTGGAAAGGTAAAGTGGCATTTATTGGCATTTATTTATGAAGATAATGGAAAATAGGAGAAAAGGGAGGTGAAATGTCATAGGTTTCATGTGATGAGGAAAATTAAGGAAAATAAAGGAAAAATGAAGAAAATAGAGGCCTCATTAATAAAAAGGCTTCTAAGGATCATTTCATGGCTTTTGTTTTGTTCATTTTTGGAGCTCTTATTATTCTCTCTCTCTCATACAGAGTTTTCTTGGAGCACTCTTGGAGGGGGTGGAATACTTGGTGATTTGGAGCAAGAAGGAAAATGAAGAGTAGGAAAGTGCAAGATGACATCAAGATTCACAACTACAATAGATTTTGATTGCAAGTACCGAGTTGCATGAATGTTTTCCTCACTATTTTTTTCATGCATGGTGAATGCATGTGGTTTATTGGTCATGATCTGTCATTGGCATGGAATATTTCCTAGATTGAAAGTGGCTTTTCCTAGCCTTTCCATTTCCTAGATAACCATGGTGTTGTGGGTTCATTTTCATTGTTTGTTTTCTGGTTGATTCTCATGAATCCTTTAGCTGTGGGTTGATTTATTAGTTCCTAGAGCATTGGTTGGACAAACTCTCGGGAGCCTGGCATACAACTGTCGGGTTGAGTTACTAGTCTTGGAGCCTTGGTTGGAAAAACACTCTGGAGCCCTAGGTGGGTTGAGTTACAAGTCTTGGAGCCTTGGTTGCAAAAATTCTCTGGAGCCTGGAAACAAATGGGGTTGAGTTACTAGTCATGGATCCTTGGTTGGAACAAATTGTCTAGAGCATTGGATAGCTTGGGTAGAGACCAATTTGGTGATGGTTGTGATTTTCGATCGTGAGGTGGAATTATTGGTTGAGGGTTGAGGTGGTTTGACATATGGAATTCTTGTGTTTTTTTTATGGATTTGGTTTATGAGATCCCACATTCATGCTTGGAATATGGCACGGGGGATACTTGATAAAGAGATATTTGGTTCAACCATGTCTATGGTCTAGCGGAACGTGGAAGTCCCAGACTTGGTTTCATTTTTCTTATGAAAATAAGAGCTCTTTTTCCCTTGTATTGATGGGTAAATATGCTTGTTATTATATGGTTTATATGGTTGTTATGTGCTTGTCATTTATGTTGCTTATATCCTAGTTATGACTGAGTTTTATGATGGTGATGAAGTATGGCTCTCATCATTTTTTTATTCATAATTGAATGAAAAATGTATGTATTATTAAATAGACTATAATAAAGTTAATGTGATGTAGAAACAAGGTTTATTAGAAATTATCAAATAAGAATGAGACCCTTATACCTGGATATGTTATTTAAACCTATAGATTACATCCTTCTAACATGTTTGACGAAATGTCTGCCATGGCCAGTAGGGTTCAAGTTAAATCCTTGTTTGAATATTTGCTTGTCTGCCATTTTTTCGTAGTTTTTTTTCATTTATAAACTTGTCATTGATTTATGGGCAATGGTCTGGGCTCTGGGCTTGAAAAAGTGCCTTAAATCCCGTGGAAATAGGCAAACGTCAAGGTAATTTAGTCACTAGACGTAGGCATAGGTAAGGGTAATATAGTCCTTGGATGCAGGCATGTGCATACATCTTGGGGTTATGTGGGTTAAAAACCCAGGGGCTAGATAATTGAGTGGTTGGGATGAAAGGTTTGTATGATGTGTTCCTATTTATTCCACTTTCTTAAGGTCACCTAGGAGGTTGAATCTGATCATAGTATCCTCTCGTCAATGTTTACCCCAATTGGCTGGTTAGTTGGGTAGATATGGGAGGAGGGTGTTACAGAGTGGTATCAGAGCATGGTTCGCCCCTTTGAATGGATGGGCGGTGTGTTGGTCATGCATTTATGTTGGTTGCATATACGTTTCTCCTACTTGTGGTGTATGTGCTTATTGGATTCACACAGTGTTGGTCATGGTTGCAGTGATGTCACCATGTGTAGGTTGATGGTGTTTTTGTACATGATGTTGTCATGAGTATATGACTCGTTACATGTTTTTTATACATGTCAAGTGCTTACATGTATTGTATGTGCATGTTAGGTTACATGTTGTCACGAGTATCGTTATGCTTATGTATGGTATGTGTTTATTCTTGTGTGTTTTCTGTGTCTATGCTTAGGTATTTTCCATGTTCATCGGTATGGTGGATGTTGTCTTGCATGTGGTCATGGGATCTATAGTGATATGGTAATGCATTAATGACTGTACTCTAGCTAGAATGACATTTATATGATTGGTATACCTATGTGTTATGTGCCTATATGTTGATATGATTATATCTATACATGTATTACCCTTATTTGTTGATCTTGTAGATGAGATATCCTCCCCGAATTATGCTAACACACTTTGGTTTCATATTTATTTGGTTTAGATAATTACATAGTGTGCATTGCAGGAGAGAAATCAAATATTAATAGTAAGATGGTAGACTACAAATATTCTCCCTATGAATCAGATGAGCAGCATGGTGTTGGGCACTCATTTGACTTGGAAGAAACACTTAGAAGTTTAAAGGAATAAATAAGGAGTTGCAATACAAAGAATGATAGACTCATACAGGCACAAAAGTCAAAATTGCAGCAACATGGGCCATTTCAGATCAACTATGGATAGGAGGATGGGACCAATGGAGCATATGGAAGTAGGTCTTCCGGTGGTCACAGGTCGGATAGAGATGACACGATTAGAGATGTCAGATTATTGGACACTTTGTCTAGGATAGGTGAAAGACACTACTATCATTCTAGTTCTAGTTCTAGTGCTGAAAGGCATCATGATCACCATCATTATCATCCTTATAAGAGGAGTGATAGGGGTTATTTTTCGGACGAGTTTAAGAAGTCAAAACCACCTAAATTTGATGGAGAGATAAAGAAACCATAGGATGTAGAGGCATTTTTACTTGGTATGAAGAAATTTTTTCAGGTTGCATGATTACTTAGAAAAAATGAAAGCCAGAATAATTTCGTTCAACCTCATAGGTAGAGCATATATTTGGTGGGACGATGTAAAGAATGTTAGAGATATTTATGAGTAGGAGCTAACTTGGAATTAGTTCATGAGGCTATTCCAAAAGAATTATTTATTAGAGAGATACTACGATGACAGGGAAAGAGAGTTTTATGAGTTGAGGATGGGTTCCATGACATATGAAGAGTATACTAGTAGGTTCTTGGAGTTACTGAGATATGTGCCTTACCTCAAGGAGGAGAAGGGAAACTTTCATAGATTTATTAGTAGGTTGTCAATAAAATTCAAATATAGGATTGATTTTCATGAGCCTAGATCATTGGAGGAGGCTATTTGGAAACTAAAGCATATTTATGAGCAATCGAAGCGCATATCCGAGACTAAGCAAGATTGGAAAGGTAATGATCAGAAAAAATGAAAATGGGACAAGAATTAAGCGAAACCTTAGGATACATGTAACAAAGATAATGTGGCACCACCTGTTATCACTAAGTAATTTCTCCAGGTTCAAAAGAAATAGTTCGAGGTAACCACAAAACAACTTTTAGGTACATAATCTAGCCAATCTGTACCCAGAGAGGGCTCTCTCTGTAAAATTTATCTTTGTTTTAGAAGATATCAGGCTAGTTATAAAGTCCAAGGGTTTTGATTGAGTTTGAGTGATGGAATTCAAAAGCTGGGGGTAAGATTGAGTAATTTATGCCATTGGGCTAATGGAGTCAAAGAAAATAGCTTAACCGGATTAAGTTTCTTAACAAAATATGGTTTCACAGGGCAAGGTAATCAAACAGGGAACAATTATAGATCTTAAAGTGAATGGGATGAACTCAAATTTGATGAAGGGCAATTAAGAATCCTTCAACATGTTTGAAAGAGGGAAATTGGGTGATTATTAATAAAGAGCAATTGAGTATTCTTTACTAAATAATCAGAATGTTTAAACTAGAAAAACAGGAGCAATTAGGAATTCACTGTTTAAACTAGTTCAGAAGAAAACATTTAGAATAACAACGATTAAAATCAGATTACACTTAGAACTTTATGATTTATTCCTTTTCATTAATCATTTGGAAATGAAACACAGATGATATAATAAACAAATATAAAGACTTCAACACATAAGAGATAGATGACTTATTGATCTGTAGTCTGACACAAGAATCCTGTAAAAAGTCTTTCGCATCAATTCCTTGTCCAGCTAGCCACACAAAATTTCTCCAATAAAACTTTATTCCAAAATAGTCAATGTTACAGCAAATTCTAAGAAATCCACCCCCAAAATACTTCCAAGAGTGAAGTATTTATACAAATTCTAAACTAAAATATCTTGAAAAAATATCAAGATTAGTTCACAAATCTCTCCAACTATTTTACATAAATAGAACTTAAGTAAAGAACATCAAAATAATGCATCTATTTGGCACTATTTTTAATGGATAGGTGATGACAAAGAGGAGAATTCGAATTTGATCCAACTCTTAGTTGATGATGAGGCATCCAAGTCACTAACTGCTTCCTTTCTTTGTGCATTCTACTCCAAAAATTCTGCAAACTTGGGGTCCAATGATATCTTTTTATTTCTCAATCCGTAATATATATGTAAAAAGTGAAAGAGGTTATTGTATATAAATATGTTGGTGAGATAAAATTCTTTTAGTTTCCTAAAATTCCTCTCCAGCTGTGCACAATAGGCTCTGCAAAACGATGTGTAAAACAGAGTTTTACAGAATCTGAAAAATAACCTTTAAAGATGCGCATGTATCTCTGATTCTGAAATCACTGTGCAAAAAGTGAGATATTTTTTTTTAGATATGTCTCTTAGGAAAAAAAACCTCCTTCATTTTTGTATGATGTATTTCGGATTGGCCACAATCTTCTCTGCAAAATGATGACTTAACTAGAATTTTCTGCAAAAGTGCTTTCCAACATTGTTTAATATTTCCAAAACCATAATAGCTGTTAGAAAAGTGAGCGAGGTTCTTGTATATGGTCCTCTTAAGAACATAAACCTCCTTCATTTTTTCAAAATTCATCCTGGATTGATCACAATAGTACTTGCAAAACAATGACTAAAGCATGAAATTTCTGCAAAAAATTTCCTTCTTGTTGTGTTTTTCATCTTTTCACCTTTTTGTTTTTTTAACTGTTTTACTTTCACTTTCGATAAAATTAAATGTTGGTGAAAGTATTTTAATCTCTTTTTACCACTTTAATACCTCTGTAATTACTTTTATTGTTTACCTTTGACTGCTCTGTAACTTCATTTTAACTTTCACTCTGACTTTTACCTGATACACTTTAACCACTGATACTCTTTAACTGTTATGCTCTCTAATCTCTGTTTATCCTTTTATCATCCTTTATCTTGACTTACTATAGTACATAATCAAAAATTCATGTAAGGATAATTTTACAAAAGTTCAAACATTTCTTTCCACCATTTAGCTTCCGGTATTCTGGTTCTTTGCAACAACAAAAAGTTCGAAGAGGATTTTCATTGAGAACAAGGTTTTTAATTTGGAAATCCCTATCTACCAGAGGCAGATAGTCTAAATATCTATGAGGGGCATTCAGGGGTGCGACATTCAAAGCCACGGGAATTTCCATTTCTAGTTTTTGTGGATTCAGAAATGAATTGCGGGTTTTGACGAAAAACGAACACAGTCACAGGTTGGGGAAGGCAATTGCAATTGAGGAATGAACTAAAGACCAATCTTAAACTCTTCTTCAGTTTTTCGTGTAGAATTTAAAACAAAAGCCAAGTTTTTATAGAGTTTAACGGGAACTAGGGTAAATACCTGTTTTCTGGGAAATAAACAGTGACTAAACAGGTGCTGGCTATGGCGAATGAACTCTGGATTACTCGACTGCAATTTTCTTCAGCAAGGTAACGATTGGAAAAATTTGACAGTTGATTTCGAAATTCAATGCATGGGACACTGGTCACTGCGAGAAATAATGAAAATGACACGGGTTCTTTGTTTTATTCACAAAGTCAAAGGTTGGTGGATTTTTTATTATTTTAATGGATGACGTCAGCAAGTACGGTGGTTTTGTCACGGGAGGTAAGCAGTAAGCGGTTTCCATCGCACCGCTTTTGGGGAAAGGCAGTTTTCAGCAGAGGGCGAGCGATTCCATACGATGAATGATGCATGGTGCAGCACTGTTCAGAAAACTGCTTGGCCATCGCTCGTTATCGTTCGGACGAGGATGGCCAGTGATATTGATAATAATCGTAGATCTGAGATTAGTCGATCGGACGGTCGTCGGGAAAGGAAGATGACAGGGAATTAATTGGCGGGCCCGACGTAATTTATTATGAAATAATCGCATCGGGGGCATTTTGATTGGTGGATTAGGTTATTAATTAACCATGGGGATTAATTAATCCCTTTATACGGTGGAGTATCGATTTTGTTTATTAATTGGAAATTCAACCAATTAATTAAATTTATATGGTTATTTTTCAACCAACGGGCGGGATATTATTATTTGGGAATTTTATTATTAAAATAATACAAGAAAAGGGAAAATTTACATAGGGATTTAAATAATAAGTTAAAAATTAATATGGAAATGAATAAAAAGTGCTAAGTGTAAAACATTAGATTAATGTATTTAACTTATGCTTGAATAAGAAGGGTTTTTATGAAATATTGCATAGCATAATTTTTCTAAGTAAAATAGGATTTTACTTAGGAAAAGATTTTTTAGAAGTAAATGAATGTCATGATGAATGATTTTAAGTACTTAGGCTTTTCAAATTATTGGGTTGAGGGTCCGGTCCCTCCAAAAGTCAAGGAAATGCCTTGAGCCCCTTTAATTTTCAAATGCCTTAGTACTTAGGGGAAATTAGTGAAATTTTTAGGGAAAAATGAGCAGGGAAGTTAATAATCTGACTTTGCTTTGCTTGAAATTCTTCCAGTGTAGTGTCTGCCTTTGCACTTGTGATGAAAGTAAAGATTTAACACATCTAGAATCATTATCCATCACATGTAATTCTGCAACATCATCTACCTACCCTACCTTACCCTACCATTTTTTCTTCTTTATTATGGTGCACTTAGACTAGCAAACCCTCATCACACTTTTTCTTTTACATTTGGAAATCTATCTAATTCTATCCTTATTACATCCAAGGGCTCAGATTAAACTGTTGAGCTCCTTTTATTTACTCTACCTATCTACTTATCTGCCAAGATTAAATAGTTTGGTCAGATTTTATTCTCTATCTCTAAAACATAAAATTGAAAGATAAACTAGCCAAGCTTAAGTTGTTTGACTGTTCATAAATTGTGGCATATAATACAAGTTGCACACAATTTTATTTATTACATAAGAGCAAAAGGTAGTGGCATTTATACTTGCACACTTTCCTTGGCCTTTCTTTTGGTGGGGTTCATTTTCTTTCACTTTTTTAGCCATTTTATTCTTTTCACCCTTTGATTTTTCTTTTGGGGTATACCCTCTTTACATTTTTTAAATTTTTTGATTTTTTTGACAATATGGAAAACCTTTGCAAAAAAGAAAGGTATGAACATATTACATAGCCCATCAAGTCAATCATGATATATGTCACCTATTGGTATAGGAGCATAACACCACCTAAGAAGTTAAACACATTTGGAAGAGGATAGGGAATTTGGTCTAAGGAGCTTAACAAGAATGAAAAAATGGAGCCCATGCAGTGTTGGAATTGTGGAGGAGATCATCATAGGAGAGATAGTCCACAACATCATGGTGGTAGGTTGTAGATCTACAATGCACATGAGGCACATATAATGGGAGATGTTTGAAATAATATTCCAAGCATCTCTACAGCGCTAAAGAATAGGTAGAAATAACATCAATCATATATCATTAAGATGGATGGTAAGCACTATAATCAAGTTGTTTCTATTTTGATTGACCCTGGATCTAATTATAGTTATGTTAGTCCTCACCTGGTGGATAAGTGTGGTTTGAATAGAGAAGTGCATGTTGAGTCTTGGTTAGTGCAACTAGATACATGTATAAAGAAAATATTTCATCGTTGGGTAAGAGCTTGTGCATTTGATTTAAATGTCATGTCTATAAGAACACGCTTGAACGTATTATCATTACGATCATACAATATGCTATTAGGTATGGATTGGTATATCTTCACGAAAACAAGGTAGATTGTTATGATAAGGCCATTGAATTCTTGGATGAAAACGGGGAACCAAGAGTCATACAGGGTAAGTGGAAAGCAACATTAGTTAGGATGGTTACAACTATACAGGCCAAGCACAATCATAGGAAAGGGTGTGTGTTGTTTGCAGTGCACATTTTTAGTGAAAAAGGTAAGGAACTTGAGGATGAAGATGTTTGGATTAGGTACCTAGTTATACAGTAGTTTCAGGATGTATTTCCCATAGATATTTCAGAGTTTCCACCTCACAAGGAAGTAGAATTTTCTATTGAGTTGGTACCAAGGGCAACTCCAACATAAAATGCACCTTACAGGATGAGCACACCTGATTTGGCAGAGTTAAAGTTGTAGCTGAAAGAGATGCTTGACAAATGTTACATTAGGCCGAGTGTATCACCATGGGGCGCACCAATATTGTTTGTGAAGAAGACATATGGTACTCTCAAATTTTTTATTGACTAAAATAAGTTGAACAAAGTGACCATCAAGATCAAGTATCCATTGTCGAGGATTGGTGACTTGTTTGATCAGCTGAAGGGAGCAAAAATGTTATCAAATATTTATCTAAGATTGGATACCAAATGGTATGCATCAAATAGGAGGACAACTACGAGACTACATTTAGGAACAGGTATGGACATCACGACTTTGTTGTAGTTCCATTTGGTTTGAATAATGCTCCAGTCACATTTATGTGTTTGATGAATAGAGTGTTGCATCCTTATCTGGACAAGTTCATTATTGTGTTCATTGATGATATACTGGTATATTCTAAAAATGAGGAAGAGCATGCCAAACCTTTAGCAACAGTGTTGAGATTTCTAAGAGAGCATCAGTTGTATGCTAAGCTTAGAAAATGCATTTTCTTTCAGAATCAGGTACATTACTTGGGACATGTTTTTTCCAAGGAGGGAATCATAGTAGATCCAGAAAATATGAGGGTCATCATGGAGGGTAGCTCCTAGGAATGTAGATGAGGTGAGATCATTCATGTGATTGGCAGGTTATTACATGAGGTTCATAGAAAATTCTCACAAATTTCCTATCCTATCACATCACTCCAGAGGAAAGGTAAGAAGTTTTAATGGACAAAGGAGTGTGAGGCTAGTTTTGAGCAGCTTAAGAGGTTGTTGACACATGATCCAATGTTAAAGATTGCATATCTATACAAGGAGTTTGTGGTATGCATATATGCATGCAAGAGAGGACTTGGTAAATTCCTTATGCATAACGAACATGTGGTATGCTATGAGTCACAAAAAATAAATGATCACTAGAAAAATATCCAACATATGATCTTGAGTTGGCAGCGATCATATATGCATTGAAGATGTGGAAGCACTATCTTCTGGGTAAATGGTTTGTATTGATGAGTGATCACATTGGATTGAGGTATCTATTTGATCAGCCGAATCTGAATGTTAGAGAAGCTAGATGGTCGGCCACGGTTAGTAAGTTTTACTTCTAGATTCAGTACATCAGAGGTAAGGAGAACAGGGTTGCAGATGCTCTTAGCAGCGAGGTACAGGTAAATCATATAACAGTTATGATATCTTACGAGACATATTTATAGGATAGGTTCTTGTAGGTAGATCAACAAGATGACATGTATATGGAGATTGTGCACAGGTTGTAGCAGAGTATAGGTATAGGTATAGGTAGTGGTATAGGTGCAAGTATAAGTAGTAGTATAGGTACATGCAATAGTACAAGTACAGGTACACGTAGCAGTATAGGTGCAGGTGTACAGGATGTGGATTACCATCTCACAACATATGGCTTGGTCATGTTTATAGACATGATAATATATGTGCCAGCTAACAGTGAGCTCAAGAAGGTGATCTTGAGAGAGTTTAATGCAAAACCATATTCAAGTCACCCAGGATATTAAAAGACACTGACGATAGTGAAGAAGTTTTATTATTGGATGAACTTGAAGGGAGATGTAGCAGAGTTTGGATTGCCAACAGGTTAAGGTAGAGTATAAGAACCCAGGTGGACTTCTACAACTAATTGCTATACTAGAATGGAAATGGGAGGTCATTTCCATGGAATTTATCACAGGTTTTCCGAGGACAGTGAGACAACACCACTCTATCATGGTTGTTGTGGACAGGTTGACAAAGGTAGCACACTTCATTCTAATGGAGTCTACATTTTTAGCTAGTGATGTAGCACATGTATTTATCAAGGATATGGTCATATTGCATGGTGTTCTGAAGAATATTGTGTCAGAAATGGATGCAAAGTTCACTTCCAGGTTTTGGAAGGAGTTTTTTACAGCTTTGGGAATACAGTTGGCTTTCAGCACAACTTATCATCTATAGACATATGGACAGAAAAAGAGGGTCAACAGGATACTGGAGGACATGCTGAGGATGTATGTGATGCATCAACAATGAAAGTGGGAAGAGTATCTTCCACTAGTAGAGTTCACTTACAACAATGGGTATCATGGATATTTGAGAATGAGTCCATTTGAGGCATTGTATGGGTGGAGTTGCAATACTCCCATCAGTTGGAGTGATCTAGTTAACAGGGTGTTGATTGGACTAGACATGTTGGTAGAGATGGAATAATAAATGCAGGTAGTCAAGAATATTTTGAAAGCAGCACAATATAGGAACAAGATCTATGCATATCAGAATAGGTTGTTCAAGGAGTTTTAGGTTTGGGAACATGTGTACTTGCGCATCAAGCCCAATAAGAGCTCCTTGCGAATTGGATCATGTGCCAAGCTAGAACCATGATTTTACGAACCTTTTAGGATTATTGAGAGAATTTGGCCAGTAGCCTATTGGCTTACACTACCTTCCACAGTGAAGGTCCATGATTTTTTCCATGTGTCATTTCTTAAGAAATATGTTAAAGATGTTGATCATGTGATTGACTGGTGTGTATTGCAGGTGGAGCCAAAAGGATAATTTGAGTTGAAACCTCACTGCATTTTGCAAAGAAAAACACTCATTCTTCGAAATCGAGCAATCGGGCAAGTTAAAGTGCAATGGAATCACTTTGGGCTTGATGAAGCTACATGGGAGATGGCGGATCAGATGTGGGTCATGTATCCATCCTTATTCGCTAGTTGAGTGAATGTTTTGGTATATGTTTGGGTATATGTTGGTATGATGTACATATGTGTATGGATGTAAATATCGCCATGAGATATATTATAAATATCCAATAAGCGGTATGGGTGTCATGTCATTATGATGTTATGCTATCATGTTGTCATTTTGGTTTGATTCTCATCACATTGATCATTATAAATATTGTAACGAGCTATGTTATAAAGCTCAATGGGTAGTACGTTTTTCTAAAACAATATTGTTGGTTGTAGGTGTTGTTGAACACCGAGGAAGGTGTTCCCCAAGGGGGAGGGTTCCGTAACAACCATGGTGAAAATTCCATGTAATAAAAGTTAATAAAGGAAAAATAATAACCAAGCTCATGGGATATGTATTCCAAGCTGAATGTTGGGAAAAACATCGTAGCGCGGGTTTTCATATTGTTTATTATGGCTATGGAAATTGGAAAAGGCAATGGCTAAGGTTTTGGAAAGGCAGCATGCCATTTATTGGCATTTATTTATGAAAATAATGGAAAATAGGATAAAAGGGAGGTGAAAGGTGACAGGTTGCATGCGAGGAGAAAAATGAAGGAAAATAAAGGAAAAATGAAGAAAATAGAGGCCTCATTAATAAAAAGGCTTATGAGGATCAATTCATAGCTTTTGTTTAGTGTAGTTTTGGAGCTCTCATTATTCTCTCTCTCTCACATACTTGTGGATACTTATAGTTTACTTGGAGCACTTTTAGAGGGGGTGGAATACTTGGTGATTTGGAGTAAGAAGGCAAAGGAAGAGTAGGAAAGCACAAGAGGACGTCGAGATAAACAACTACAATGGATTTTGATTGCAGGTACCAAGTTGCATGTATGTTTTCCTCACTAGTTTTGGCATGCATGGTGAATGAATGTGGTTTCTTGGTCATGATCTGTCATTAGCATGGAGGATTTCCTGGATTGAAAGTGGATTTTCCTAGCCTTGCCATTTCTTGGATAATCATGGTTTTGTGGGTTCATTTTCATTGTTTGTTTTCTGGTTGGTTCTCATGATTCCTTTAGCTATGGGTTGAGTTATTAGTTCATGGAGCCTTGGTTGGAAAAATGCTCTGGATCCTGATGGACAACTGTTGGGTTGAGTTACTAGTCCTAGAGCCTTGGTTGGACAAACACTTTGGAGCTCAAAAACAACTGGGGTTGAATTACTAGTCTTGGAGCCTTGGTTGGAACAAATGCTCTAGAGCCCTGTAAAACTTGGGTAGAGACCAATCTGCTGATGGTTATGATGTCCGACCGTGAGGTGGAATCACTGGTTGAGGGTTGAGGTGGTTCGGCCTATGGAAGCCCTCATTTGGTTTTGATGGATTTGGCTTACGAGATCCCAGATTCATGCTTGGATATGGCACGGGTGTGACTGACTTAAGAGAGATTTGACTCAACCATGTCTATGGTCGGGTTGAACATGGAAGTCCCATACTTGAATGCATTTTTATTATGGAAACACGAGCTCTTTTTACCTTGTATTGATGGGTAAATATTCTTTTTATTCTATTGTTTGTATGCTTGTTATGTGCTTTTCATTTTTTTTTCTTATATTTTGGTTATGGCTAAGTTTTATGATGGTGATGAAGTATGTATCTCATCATGTTTTGATTCGTAATTGAATGAACAATGTATCTATGCCTAAATAGAATATAATGAAGTTAATGTGATGTAGAAACAATGGTTCTTAGAAATTCTCAGATAAGTATGAGACCCCTATGCTCGGATATGTTATTTAAACCTGCAAATTACATCCTTGTGACATGTTTGACAAAATTCCTATCATGGCTAGTAGGGGTCCAATAAATTCCTTGTTTGAATGTTTGCTTGTGCTCCATTGTTTCATTGCTTTATTTCATTTATGAACTTGTCATTGAGTTCTGGGTAGTGGCCTGGGCTTTGGGCCTGAAAAAGTGCCTTAAATCTCGCAAACGCAAACATAGGTCACAGTATTTAGTCCCCGGATGTAGGCATGCAGGCTTGTGCATGCGTCGAGAGCCTCTTAGATGTAAGAATGTAGACGTGTGCATGTGTCCAGGGGTTAAGTGGTTTAAAAACCTAGTGGGACCCAGGGGCTAGATATCTTAGTGGTTGGGATGCTTCCTAGGAGTAGTGGAAGATCCGTATGATGTGTTCTGACAGCAACAAAGCTGAAAGTCGGCCCCTAAGGAGAGCTGGTCTCTTCTCGTAGCTCTGTCAGCATTTCCCTCAATTAACTTAGTTTACCTCCACATGATCTTCTTTCTTTTCTTGGAATTTTATTTATCAATTTCAAAGAAATTGACAAATAAACAAATACTCTGCAACCCTTGAAATTAAATTATATCTCTGACCTTTATATTCCCTCGCCACCTTAGAATAATGTTGTCACCGTCGGAACTTTATATTAATAGCCCAATACTTTTTGAATAAATGACTTTGTAATAGACCTTCGGTCTGGCCCACATATATAATCAATGGCCAATCAAATACACGCACCGTACCTTGTTTATCCTTCGTTCATCTTCTGAACACGACCATCGTCCGATGGCTTCCCTCTAGATCGACGGTGTTCAACGATATCGCACGGCCTCCCTCGTCGAACGTTAGTGTGCGATGGCACTCGGAAAATAAGTTTTCACGGTCCCACCGTGTGCTACGTGTCCATCATTCAATGGAATCACTCCCAATTTGGAAATACCACTCACTCCACAAAAGCGGTGCGATATGGGCAACCCGGCTTCATAAATCCACTCGTGGTTTTGGAATAGTGATTAACCAAAGTTAATTTGGGGTTACGCTATCCTTCTTATTCATTAACTCACATCTAACCTCGGGGCAGAGACTCTCAATTCATAGCAAAACAAACATACTCCTCTTTAGGCAGGATTTCACCACCATTAAACAGAGTTCGACGACCACGATTTCTCGCCTACAGGTGGGATTTAATTCACAGAACTTGTCCGAAAAATTCATGGGAGAAAAATAACCAAAGAAATGCAGAAGTTATGCAATAACCAAACTCAACGATTCCACACAGACCAGTGTTCAATCGCCTGACAATTAAACAAATTTCTTCACAATTAACGATTCAAGACAGTTGGATAATCAACAGGAACTGAAATTCATTTAACTAGAAGCAATTGTTTGATACATAGATTTTTACTGCAGAAATCTCCCATTCCTCTCTCCTCTTCAATACATCCGAGGAATACAATTTATATACATTACAATGTGACTCTTCGGTTCCTCTGTGAGGACCATTTAGTAAATCAAAATCCTAATTACAATTATTCAAATAACTGAAACATGATAGATGGATCGAATCCAATCCTATTCGACTTCTATGGACTCTAACTAATCTAAATGAAACAGTAAACTGAGGTATTGACACCTAGCTGTTACAATTCAATGATTTTGAACCCTCCTAGCCACAAAATGTGGACAAAACCTCCTACATTGCTGGCTAGTGTCTAATGCCCCTGCATCAGACTCCCGAGGGAAATTTTCTTCATGGGCTCCTGTTCATGAGCTCTTCCACTGATCTGCCTATCTTCTGCAACCTCCCTTCAGTCATCCAAGTGGCATATTCCTCTAGCTTGTCCTTCCATTTGATTAAGTACTGAAAGTACTCTTGTCCTCTGGTATTCCTGAACACTCTTTTGTCCAATATCTTCTCTGGTTGCAATGGTTGTGCTGAAGGTAGCTGCTCTTTCCACTCAATCTGTTCCTTGTCTGCTGATCTTTCTTCTGCACCATCATCCTCATAATTGTACAAATATGCAACATTAAAAATGGGGGATATTACAACATCAGGTGGAAATTCAATCTCATAAGCATTTGCAGAAAAATTCCTAAGTATCTTGCATGGCCCAATCGTTTTGAACTTTAGTTTATTATACTGCTTCTTTGGGAATCTCTCCTTTCTCAAGTGTGCCAAAACCAAATCTCCTACTTCAAAATGGAATTCTTTTCTGCTCAAGTCTTCTCTGCCTTTGTATTTGATGCTGCTGCCTTGTAATTGTTGGTTCACTTGTTCATGTATGGTCTGGATCTCTGAAGCAAATTCTTCACCATCAGCACTTCTCATCTCTTCCCTTCCCAAATTTCTTAACTCTGATATTCCCCTGGGGTGCATTCCATAGATAATATGGAATGGGCTCTGCCCTGTGCTCCTGTTTGGTGAGTCATTATATTCATATTTTTCCTGGGGAAAAATATGATCCCACCGCTTGGGATGCTCTCCTGCAAGACTTCTCAACAAATTTCCCAGACTCCTATTCACTACCTCAGTTTTTCAATCAGTCTGAGGATGATAAGCTAAGCTGAAACTCAATTTGGTACCAAGTTTCTTCCACAGTGTCCTCCAAAAATGACCCACAAATCTGGTGTCCCTGTCTGAAACAATACTCTGGGGCAACCCATGCAACCTAACCACTTCCTTGAAAAACAAGTTAGCAACATGGGTGGCATCACTAGTTTTATAGCATGGAATAAAATGTGCCATTTTGGAGAATCTGTCCACCACAACAAAAACTGCATCATTCCCTCTCTGAGTCTTGGAAATATTAGAACAAAATCCATACTCACCATGTCCCAAGGCCTATCTGGAATAGGCAAGGGAGTGTACAATCCTGCATTTTGGCTCCTTCCTTTGGCATATTGACAGATTTTGCAATTCTTCACGAACTTGTCCACTTCTGTTCTCATCTTGGGCCAGTAATAAAAGTGACTCAGCTGCTTATGAGTTTTATCAGTACCAAAATGTCCAGCAAGTCCACCACCATGATTTTCTTTGATCGAATTTTCTCTCATGGAACATTTTGGTATACACAGTTGGTTTCTCTTGAATAGTAAGTCCTCCTGCAAGAAATAATCCAGCCACTGGCTTCTATCTGTTAGAACAGGGTTACAACATGCCTCAAATGCTTCCTTAAAATCTGAATATGTTTTGTACAATTATTTGAGAAAATCAAATCCTACAACTTCAAAATTAGTTTCTCGAACAAGCATGTGCCTCCTACTCAAAGCATCAGCTACTTTATTTGCTTGGCCACTTATGTGTTTCAAAACAAAGTTAAAACCTTGGAGATACTCAACCCATTTGTCATGCTTCTAATTCAACTTGGGTTGCTGTAAAATATACTGCAAAGCATGATTACCAGAATATAATACAAATTCTTTGGACATCAAATAATGTCTCCACTTTTTCAATGCCTGAACAATTGCATAGAATTCCTTCTCATAAGAGGAATAATTCCTTCTGGTGTCATTCAGTTTTCCACTGAAATAGGCTACAAGCCTATCATCCTGACTCAACATAGCTCCAATGGCCTCTCCACTGGAATCACACTTCACTTGAAATGGTTTAGTAAAATCAGCAGAATCAAAACAGGCTTTTCAGTTATCTTTTGCTTCAAAATTTTAAAGTTTCTTTCTACTTCAGCAATCCACTTAAATGGTTGTTTGCTCTTCTTTATTGTCTCAATGATGGGTGCATTAATATTACTGAAGTTTCTTATAAAATTTATGTAAAAACTGGCAAGTCCATGGAAAATTCTTACCTCAAAGACATTCCTGGGTGAAGGCCACTCCACAATTGCCTTAACCTTCTCTGGGTCCATCTTCAATCCTTCTGCAAAAACAACAAAACCTAAATACACCAAATCTTCCTTCATGAATGAGCATTTCTTAAAGTTTATCAGCAGTTTCTCCTGGTGCAGCTTCTTCAAGACATAATTAAGATGCCTTAAATGTTCTTCTTTAGTTTTGCTGAAAACTAATATATTATCCAGATACACTATCACAAATTTACCAATGAATTCTTTCAAAACTTCATTCATAAGTCTCATAAAAGTGCTAGGTGCATTTGACAACCCAAAAGGCATTACCATCCATTCATACAGTCCTTCATTTGGTTTAAAGGAAGTTTTCCACTCATCACCCTCTCTTATTCTAATATGATGGTATCCACTTTTTAAATCTATCTTTGAAAAATATTTAGCACCACTCAACTCTGGGCAAAGGGAATCTGTACCTAATTGTGATCTTATTGATTGCTCTGGAATCAGTACACATCCTCCAACCTCCATCTTTCTTTGGGCTCAATACTGCTGGTACTGCACATGGACTCAAACTTTCTCTGATCAGTCCCCTGTCCACCAATTCCTGTACTTGTCTCCTGATTTCCTCATTTTCTGTGGGAGTCATTCTGTAGGCTGCCTTATTTGGCAGATTTGAGCCAGGGATAAAATCTATCTGATGGCTGATCTTTCTCACAGGTGGCAGCTCATTAGGTAAATCATCCACAACAATGTCACAATAATTGTCTAACATCTCTCGGATTTCTATTGGCAAATCAAAAATATTTGTAGAAGTAAGAACTACCTTAGGTTTGCAAACTAAAGCAAAGCTTACCTCTTCTTCTTCTATCTGCTGTAGATATTCCTTCTCACTCAGCAACAAGGTTTTTGGATCAATCACTCTGCTGGATGGCTCTCCTTCTTCCATGGGTATCAATGTATGATATACCCCATCCTTGAAGAACTTGTAAGTGTTCTTCTTGCCATCATGCACCACTGCTCTATCAAACTGCCAAGGTATACCCAGCAGTATATGACACACATCCATGGGCATTACATCACACAGGACCTTATCTTTGTATTTGCCCATTTGCAGCTCTATCTCACACTGTTCTTTTACAACCAGTTGGTGCCCTTTATGTAGCCAGGACACCCTGTAGGGTGTTGGATGCTCCCTTGTCTTCAGCTTCAACTTCTCTATTACCTTAGTGGAAACCAGATTGTCTCTGTTGCCAATATCAATGACTAGCTGGCATCATTTTCCCTAGACTTTGCATATGCTCCTAAACAAAGTATTCCTTTGTGCAGGCTCAGTGACCTCTTTGACTTGCTTCAACAAGACCTTATTAACCACCAAGGACTCTCCCCTCTCTGGTAGAATTTATTCTTCAATTTCTGCCTCTTCTCCAGCCTGGGCAACAACAGAATTTCTTGGACCAACACCCACATTCTCTGGACACTCATAGTGCTTATGTCCCACTTCCTGAAATCTATAGCACCTCAATTCTCTACCTCTTCCTCTGTCTCTACCTCCTCTTCCTTTTCCTCTGTAAGAACCCCTTCTGCCCCTTGCATCATCCTCTGTATATGCATTCTGAGGTGAGCTACTGTTAGCTCCATCCCTGGGTGTAGTAGGATTTCCTCTACCACCCTGAATTCCCTTTCCACAAAAAGTACCCCTCTTCTTGGAAGACTGCTTCCTCAGGAGTTTCTCCTCTGCTTTCAAGGCCATCTGATAGGCCTCTTTAACTGTCTTAGGAGAAAGAAGACAAATCTCATCTTGTATCTCCAGCTTGAGACCATTCACGTATCTGGCAGTCTTCTCTGGTGTGTCTTGAAATTGCCCAGCTCTTATGCTTACTCTATAGAATTCCTCTGTGTATTCTTTTACTGTCAGCAACCTCTGTCTCAGGTTCTGCATTTGCCTAAACAATGTCAGCTGATAATCACTAAGCAAGTATTTACCTTTTAACTTAGCCATCATTCTGGTCCAGCTCTTGATAGGCTGCTTGCTAACTCTCCTCCTTTCTGCCTACACTCCATCCCACCAAAGTGCAACATGTCCCTTCAGCTTTGTTACTACAAACTCGACCTTCTTATCTTCACTCATTTCTTCATAGTCGAAGCACTTGTCCATTTCATTAATCCAGTCCACCAGCTCTTCTAGATTCATTCCTCCTGCATAACTCGACACTTCAATTCTGGGCTTAACTGCAGACCCCAGAACAGTCCTAAGGAGCCTCAAGTTAGGAGGAATCTCAACATTTTCTTCAACTTCTTCTATTTCAGGTTCACTGATGTCTTCAGGATCTGCAGGTTGTCTTCACTCCATGGCATCCATTCTGCAAAAACAACTTGAAAACGCTCTGATACCACAAATGATAGCAACAAAGCTGAAAGTCGGCCCCTAAGGAGAGCTGGTCTCTTCTCGTAGCTATGTCAGCATTTCCCTCAATTAACTTAGTTTAACTCCACATGGTCTTCTTTCTTTTCTTGGAATTTTATTTATCAATTTCGAAGAAATTGACAAATAAACAAATACTCTGCAACCCTTGAAATTAAATTATATCTCCGACCTTTATATTCCCTCACCACCTTACAATAAGGTTGTCACCTGTCGAAATTTTATATTAATAGCCCAATACTTTTTGAATAAATGACCTTGTAATAGACCTTCGGTCCGACCCACATATATAATCAATGGCCAATCAAATACACACGCCATACCTTGGTTATCCTTCGTTCATCTTCCGAACACGACCACCGTCCGATGGCTTCCCTCCAGATCGACGGTGTTCAACGATATTGCACGGACTCCCTGGTCGAACGTTAGCGTGCGATGGCGCTCGGAAAAGCGGTTTTCGCGGTCCCACCGTGTGCTACGTGTCCACCATTCAATGGAATCGCTCCCAATTTGGAAATACCACTCACTCCACAAAAGCGATGCGATATGGGAAACCCGGCTTTGTAAATCCACTCGTGGTTTTGGAACAGTGATTAACCAAAGTTAATTTGGGGTTACACTATCCTTCTTATTCATTAACTCACGTCTAACCTTGGGGCAGAGACTCTCAATTCACAGCAAAACAAACATACTCCTCTTTAGGCAGGATTTCACCACCATTAAACAGAGTTCGAAGACCACGATTTCTCGCCTGCGGGTGGGATTTAATTCACAGAACTTGTCTGAACAATTCACGGGAGAACAATAACCAGAGAAATGCAGAAGTTATGCAATAACCAAACTCAATGATTCCACACAGACCAATGTTCAATCGCCTCACAATTAAACAAATTTCCTCACAATTAACGATTCAAGACAGTTGGATAATCAACAGGAACTGAAATTCATTTAACTGGGAGCAATTGTTTGATACACAGATTTTTACTGCAGAAATCTCCCTTTCCTCTCTCCTCTTCAATACATTTGAGGAATACAATTTATATACATTACAATGTGACTCTTCGGTTCCTCTACGAGGACCGTTTAGTAAATCAAAAGCCTAATACAATTATTCAAATAATTGAAACATGATAGATGGATCGAATCCAAACCTATTCGACTTCTATGGACTCTAACTAATCTAAATGAAACAGTCAGCTGAGGTATTGACACCTAGCTGTTACAATTCAATGATTTTGAACCCTCCTAGCCACAACATGTGGACAAAACCTCCTACATTGCTCGCTAGTGTCTAATTCCCTTGCATCATGTTCCCATCGATTAAACTTCCTTAAGGTCACTGAGGAGGTTGAATCTGATCATAGTAGCTTCTCATCACATGTTTACCCCAGTTGGCTGGTTACTTGGGTAGATATGAGAGGAGGGTGTTACACAATATTTGAAGTATATATTTAGTAAAATGGAATTGAAAGAGCTCAAAGCTTCACCATGCCATATTACTTTAGGAATACAACTAGCTAGAAATTCTAAAATATTTGAAGTCAAATATATTTCCTCTTTTTAAGTTACATCACCAGTTAGGATTATAGTGCTAGTGTTAGAATGCCTATCAAGGACAATGTCCCTAGTGAAATGGGAGAACTAACCATTAATAAGTTTCATCCTTATAGACTATCTCATGGAGCTAAGTAGGGTCCACTTAATTTTAGTAATACTAGAAGAGTTTTATCTCTCTCTAATTCTCATTATGTGAAGTTTAAATAAAGCCTTCCATATATGCCCAATAACTTTGTTAAATTTAAGGCTGTAATATTATTGCTAAAATATGCCATGGATAAAAATGTTAAAATCATTTAAATCTACCGGGATTCCTTGCTTGTCATTAATTATATGAATATCAATGCACAATTACAAAATGCCCTTCTCACAACTATAATAAACTTATTATTAAAATTAGTTACCAATTTTGAAAGAATTTATTTTGAGCATGTATTCATGAGTAAATGAGTATACAAATAAAATATCAAAGGGTAAACCGATAATGGTGGGATCCATGATTGTTGAGGATTTCAGAGAAGCAATGTCTATCTCTACGCCGATCTCCATTTGATTTTGATATATTTGTTATTTCACTTTATTTTTCAATAAATGTTGGGTCTTTGCTTGTTTCTAATCTTAAATGATAGAACCCAATTTTTAGTAATAGCAGAATATTTTTTTAATGACTATTGGATGCTTTATGGAGTAGATATGTGAGTAAAAGATGGAATTATGAATGGACTATGGATAGATTTATATGATGAATTTTTGGCAAAGGAAAAATATTTTGAGATTGAATAAATCTAACATTACCATAATTTGCTTTTATTTTTTATAGGTCAATGATTTGTTTTTTATTTTTAATGTGTCAATGAATTTGAGGAATGTAATTTCTATTTATATTTTGAATAGAAAATGGAAAAAATAATAGTAATATATTGAAAAGTGATTGATATATTAAGTTCTCTAATATATTAATATTGTAATTGCATATTTAATTATATCAATATTGTGGTGAGTGATTTTATTCTTTATCTTCAAATGGTTAAGTAAATATTCCACATCTTTAGTTCGCTCTCTTTTAAGCCCTAATTAATTTTACTAATATTTAAAACAATGTTTTTTTTTTTTTTCTAAGTAACACTAAATCTATTAATATTTAACATAATAATACAAAACTGCCTCTGTCTCAGCTGAGGAAGCCTGAGCACAGGGCTTGACTGCCATGAAAATTCATAGTTTGGATTGCCCATAGTGGGAAAACCAGTCCCGTTAGATTAAGATTCGCTGCCCTCATAGGGGAAACCGGCTTTACATCCAAATTGTTTGTCAAAAATACTAAAACTATAGCATGCCACTCTGCAAGCAGAGGGTGATAAAGCAAGAAAACCAGGATTAGCTTAAAGACCTTGTGCATGGAGAACAAAAACCTCTGGGGTATCTTCAGACTACTGTGCATTGGTTGGGGAGGGCGGTTCTCAACAATTCTGCATCCAAACTCGTCGCTGCTTCTCCCTTCATCAGCCGAGGGGAGCAGATTGTCTTTGTCCACGCCTTCCATGTTCTGGACCTGCATAGAAACATTTGGAACAATATTTAGCTGGGCCAAGGTGTCCTTGGAAATTTCTGCAGGAGCAGGGCTAGGTGCAGTGGGGCCATGGAAAGCGACAGAGGGACCAGGAATTATAGACAGAGGTGGTACCAAGCGGGAAGATTCTTCACAAACTGTAATCGTGATGTGTGCTTTGAAGACCGGTCTTTCAAACATGCAGTCGAAGGAAAACTCTGCGCGCTGAGAGCACTAATGAAGGGAGGAAGAGGAGTGCGGGTGGGGAACGGAGGGAGTAGCAGAAGGGTGGACCGAAGGCGCATGGGAGAAGATAAATGGAGACGAAGGAAACACAGAGGGAGGAGCGGAGATAGGGCCACAAGGTCTACCCCTGCGACCTCTAGTTTCCGAAGTGTAGTTGCAGGGGAAATCTTCCAACGAAGAATCAGAGGTGGGAGAAGACTGAGAGCGATAAGCCCCGCCACGACTGGAGCCTCGGCGACATCGCATGCGATGGCGCAGTCGAGGCATGGTGGGGGGGAGAGGCAGATGAAACGGGCAAAGGAGAAGAGACAGCGGAGGGCCAGGAGAGCTATACAAAGAATTTGAAAAACAGAATTGACTGTGCGAGTAATGGAATTCCGGGACCGTCTCTAGACAACACAACAGCTCACACCGTTGGCCTGTCTGTGTTCGAGCGCTAGGCTCAGCGGAGGCGGGCGAACAAGAAGCACGATGAAACGCAGTAGCAGAGCAGACGGGGCAAGCGCCATGCAAAGGATTACAGTCCATACCAAGAGCCGAGGTAACCCAAATGAAGAGCGCGCTGCAACGACGGTTCCAGAGAATGCAATTAAAGTAGCGTGGGGTGGCGTATTGAATGCCATTGTAAATGTGAGTGTGGGAGGCCACATGGCCAGCCCAAAGGGACTGCCTCGAGAGGCGACGAGGGACGAGAGTCCCATCATGAGCTGGAGGCAACCGCATCCGGCGATATTTAAAACAATGTTAAAAAGCTTCTCAATATTCATTTTGACTATTTTGTTCTTCCACATTAAATATTTATATATAACCTTCCTATTAATGGATGGAAGCAGGTTATTGAAGAGGAATAGATATGGTATATTATTTATAATTTATCTTCCTATTAATGGATGGAAGCAGGTTATTGAAAAGGAATAGATATGGTATATTATTTATAATTTATAATTATTTATTAGGTAAGAATTATGAAATTGTTAATTTTTTTTTATTTTTTATTTTTTATTTTCAGTTTTTTTTTCTTTTAGATTGCAATTTCAAACTTTACATCTATTTAATATTACAAAGTAATATATATATATATATATATATATATATATATATATATATATATATATATATATATATATATATTATCAAAATAAAATATGTATTTACAATTATTTCTTAAATTTAAATAATTTTTTTTAATCTCAAATAATATTTTTCTTTAATACTATATTCAACATCAAATTAATAAAACACATGCAACAAAATATTTGTACCAAAATACTTCAATATTTTGTAGTACTAATTTACCATAACTTATTTTTAGTATTTACATTAAATAATCTATCTAAAAACCCTAACCCACATGATCTAAAATATTTGCAACCTAAGCCAAAAGATCTAAGATATTTGTATCAAAATACTTCTAGATGTTGTAATACTAATTTACCAATAATCTATCTAAAAACCCTGACCCACGCGATCTATTTTCAATCTGGTTAGAAGAATTTTTTTCTCACATCTTTCCTATCTATGTTTTTTTTTCTAATAATGTTAATCGATGCTACTATAAAAGATTGAAATGACGTTTAAATTGAGATTATGCTTATTCATGAATTTTGACCGAGGAACATCGAATCGAGATATTGTCAATGGATTTGGTTGTGTGTCGCTTTCATTGAAATGACGTTTTACATGTGCATTCATCATTTTTAATTCAATTAGAAAATGGTAAGACATAACTTTTAACGAAAAAACTACCTTTTACCTTCACAATTTTCTTTTAAAAAAATAAAAAATGTCAGGATGTGCTTTAGACGATGAAGAAATGTCAAAATGCACCGTGCAGGGCGATTAAAAAAATATGTGAATAAATTATATATATATATTTTTTAATATGGTGAGAAGCTTATTATAATTTAGTTATGAAATTAGTAGTGAGCATAATCATTTCTGATTGTTATTAATGAATGTAGGTTGATTTATCACCTTTATTCAAGGAAAATCAAATCATATGAAATAATTGGATGGTGAAATGTAAAAAGATATTTTCATTTTTGCTGGATATGAGTTTTGAACATATCTCTGAATTTTAAATTATTAGCCTATTTCCTTAACCTATTCTTTACATGAACGTGACCAAACTCTTGCCCAAACAAAATAATTTTAAAGCATACTCCAAACCCTAAATTTCTTCCTCTTTTATATACATATATATAATTAAACCATTATGAATTACAACTATCTATCATAAAAATAATCATAAATAAATAACTTATTTAACACAATTAAATCCCAAAAATAATATCTAAAAATATAACACCTATATAATTCTCTTAATCAATATATAAATATGCATTACATCAAATCAGATCTTGGGATTATTTCAATTATATCCATAACTTTGTCGAAAGTAATTCGATCATTAATTGTATTAGTCCAATTGCCATATTCTTTAGAATTATGGTGCCTCCAGTTTTTTATTGGTCCATGTATTTAGTTATTTAAAGGATACGAAGCATTCTATTAATGGTTACAATTGGTAATCCACGTGTTCTGCTACTTCTCTACATGTACGTGTACAAATGTTATAGTGTTTTAAGATTTTAATGTTTATCAACTTTATAAAGCAATTTTGGATTCCAATTGTTTTGTTGGTGTAATTCAATTTCAATATTATAATTTATAAATTTGTAAGTGTAAATTTAATTTAATCTGAGATTTATAAAATATGGATAGGAATGAAAAATAATTTAGATATAAATTTTGTGATGTCTAAAAGATTTTGAGTTAAAATTAATTTAGTTGGTGTATTTTATGTTATTAAGAATATATGTGTCATATATTTAATATTTGTGGATGATGTGTTGATATTTGGATATGTCTCTATGTTTTGGTGATGCTTCTTATATTACATTATTACAATTTTTGGGATGGTTTTGGATTATATGCTAACAACCATATAAGTCAACGCTGATTAAGGTCTTCAAAAATAATGAATTGGTTGTTGAAATTGTAAATTTTCTTAAGATAATTACTTCTTTGTTGGATCACTGTTTCTCTTATCTAATTTTCAAACTAAAACCAAATAAATATCGAGTCAAAGATTGGACATGGCTTGTTGAGAAGTTTGAAAACCAGTTGTCCCATTAGACCCATAGATGGCTTTCGTTGGGAGGAAGGTATATTCTCATCCAATTTGTCCTTCAACACATTTCTATGTATTGGATGCATCTGTACATGTTACCAAGAAAAACCATTAATAACATTAAATCCATTTTTGCTAAGCTTTTGTGGGCAGGCACTAGAGATAACAAAAAAAAATCTATCTTGTTCTTTTAGATGACATCTCATGTGGAAAAGAGTATGGGGACTGAGGACTAATTGACATAAAATATTTGGTTGGGCTCTACTCATCAAGAGTATTTAGAGAGCCTTAACAAGTGGCAGTATTTGGCAAGAAATTATCAAGGTGAGTACTTGAAAAGGATGTCTATATCAGATTGGTACAGATATGGAATTGTTACATTTCGAAATGGCTCACATATATGGAATGACTTCCAAAAAATTAGTTGTTGGATTTTTAAGACTATGAGATCATCCTTTGGAAACAAATACAAGATGTGGTATACAATCCTTGGTATGAAACACCACAATTTGTCTAAGGAAGTCCTAAATGTTTTACATGCAAAGGGTTTTTTCGTCATAGATGACTTTGATGTGATGAACTCATGTCCATCCTAGAAATTAGCTAAAGTGATTGGCCTAATGGACTCCATTGCTGATAAATGGAATAGGTATATCTAAAACCTAAGAATACCAAGGATTACTAAGTGGGTAGTGAAGATGTACTTAACTGGAATGTGACTCTACGTAATGGTACTCTTGTGGTGTCAGAGGTATATTCATTCATTTTTTATACTCTTCATTTCAATATGGAAAGATGTTGGTTCCGGGAAAAATGGAGTTGGAATATGCCGACAAAGTTTATTTTATTTAGTTGGCTTGCTTGGAAGAATTGTATATTAACATGGGACAATATTTGTAAATGTGGAATTATCGACCCAAATTGGTGTATCCTGTGGAGGAGGAAAATGAAAATGTATTTCATCTTTTTTGCAATGCCCATTTTCCATAGCGATTTGGAGCAGGGTTTTACATGTTTATAAGTTGTATTGCAGATGGTGCTTCTCTTCTTTGGGATATTGTTTCAAGTGGTGGCTACATTTCCCTTAAGGATTACAGATCCTTACCTTGGTTTATTATATGGGGAATATGGAAGACTAAAAATGATGTGATCTTTCACGAGCGCCCTCTTGACATTGATCGGATTGCAAATAAGTTATGTGCACATTCCATAGAACATGCTGAGAAGTAGATTAAAGGAAAAATTCATAGGAATATGGATAGTATTAAAAATCAAGTTTATCCAACAAGTTTCTTCAATAGTGTATCTCAACAGGGCTGTTGTGGCTGTGAAGCCATTTTAATGTTGAACCTAGATGACCAATTACAACTTTTTTGGTTTGGCAGAGAGGGCTCCAATACACGAGCTGAAGTTATTGTGGTGTTGGGACTTATGTATTTTTCCAAAAGGCTAAATTTGAATCGGATTATCATTTTTTGGTGATGCAAAGGCTACCAGTGAATGGACAAGTGGAAAGGAAAATATTTATTCTTCCAACCTGGTAAATTGGATGATACAACATTGAAAATTTGAGAAACTGTTTTAAAGGCATCTCTTTTTGACATATATATATATAGAGAGAGAGAGAATTAAATGTTTATGCATATTATGTATCGAAAAGGGGCATTGTAGTGAAGATGGGGACCTTTCATTTTAGCTTCCTTAGCAATGGTGATAGGCAGGACAAAGGATCTCTTTTGATAGGCTTAGTTGTTTCTAGTAGTTGCCAGTATTTGTTGTTTAAAATAGCAATATTTAGATGGTTAGCTTATTTCCTTAATTAGCAGTTATGTGACTATTATGACTATTATTATGGACTCTTATAAAGAGAAAATTTTGAACTATTTATGTAAACTAGGATATAACTATGTGGATGGTAATTAGGGTGTGAAAACATGTTTCTATATGGTGTAGGTTTTATTTTTTTAGAATCTCTATGCATCAGATCATATATGTACTCATTTTTGATAGTAATATGAATATAAATTGTTTTTCCTTTCTAAAAAAACCTATTAGTCAAACTAACGATTATTAAAAACAATAAAAAATAGTACCAAATAAATTTGTCTTAACTCTTTTTTTTTTTAGTTATTGATATGATTTAGTGTTTATATTAGTCTAAATTAATCTTAATTCTATATCTATCAAGCATTAAGAGGACTAAAATCTATCGAGATGCAAACATTTTTTTAAATATAAAATGTGATGAAATGTTTGTACGAGGAGAGATTTGATTCCTTGATGGTTGATAGATCTAGGGTTAAAACAGATCTAGGTTTGTTTCAGTTATGAGCGATCACACGAAATTTATGGATGACCAAAATTATGTATATGTTTAAGATTAATCTTATTTGAAATTCACTCAATTTCATCATTTGGTCAAAAGTATAAAGAGTATTATCGAGAAGGATCAATATCATTCTATCTTCTTCAACTTTTAGTTTTTTAGCATAGTCATAGAATTTATAAACAAGAAAAATTATATACATGCATATGTTTAAGATTAATCTAATCATTCTAAATTTATTCAATTTACTTGATACTAAAAATTTAATGAGATTATTATTCATAAATATATTTGAGGAGTTACATGAGGAATAAGCTGAATAAAAATAAAGCAACAACATTGAATCAATATCTATTGAAATCAATGCATTGATATTGATTTAGAAGTCTATTTCTATTTCACGTTCTATGCCAATTTCAATTTATATTTTGATGCAAATTTATTTTCTAACATATTAATTTCAATATATATTGATCAATAAATGATAAAAAATGTGTAGTGAAATTAATGCATAATCTACATTCAAATCAATGCAGGTATGTTGAAATCAATGCACTGACTTTAGTTTACATGTCATTTTTTGTTTCAATTTCTATATCAATTTTTATTTCAATTTCTATTTTATTTTTCATGTCAAATTATATTTCAATTTCCATCAATTTTAATGTCAAATTGTATTTGAAATTCTATGTCAATTTCAATTTCTTCTTTTATTTTTATGTCAATTTTTATTCAATATCAATATCAATTTCTTCTTTTATTTTTATGTCAGTTTTTATTCAATATCAATTTCAATTTCTTCTTTTATTTTTATGTTGGTTTTTATGCAATATTATTTTGATTTTTATTGTAATATTTATCCAAATTATAATACATTGATTCCAATGTGCATTGATCAATAAATTATAAAAATTGTACATTGAAATGCATGCACTCAGATAGGGATATTTTATATTTTAATAAAAGATGTTTTTTTTCTAAGAATCAACAACTTTGAAAGATCAAATTGCTCACAAGGCCACTCCAGCTAAAATCTTTTGACTCATTTTTAAAAGAAAGACATGGGAGTGAGTTTTGATCCACATATGTGTACACATGTCATGCAATTAAAATATAATACTAAAAAATGCATTAAAGTACCGAATTTGAATTTTTATTTTATTTTATTTTTTTAAAATTTAATTTCTTTTATTATTTAACATAAAAAAAATTAATATAGAAAGTTAAATTAAATTTCTACAAATATAAAATTTAATAATTTTAGTGATATTTTAATGAAACATGATATTAGCTATTTTATTTTTTGCAATAAGATATTTCTTTAAATATATATGACCATCATAATAAAAAATAAGTTGTAAAAACACCTTTATAATGCAATGATAATTATACAACTCACAACTCAAATTTCATTAATTACAAAGAAAAATCATAGAAACTAAATTTTTGTGAATATTTATAGATTGAATGACTTACTATGGAAATGGAATAATCACTTATATTGTATGGTTTTATTTGTTTGCTTGAGATTCTAGGTAGGGGGAGAGGCTTCTATTGTTGTGTAGGGACCAATATTTTTTATAGTACCGATCCCGCACACCCATAAAATCTTGACAAAAAACATTCATAATTTAAACATAAATAGATAATATTAGGTTATATAAGTTATTAAATTATGTCCAAAATGGGCCCATATATTGATTGGGATTGTAACTATAAAACACTAGCCTTTAGTATCAAAATTTGATAAAACCCCCTATCCCAAATACCTCCAGATTTGATTTAGAAAACAAGACAAATAAACCTGCAAACATTCCATCCGATACTATCCAAAGATACACCTATCACATCAGACCAACGCCAATAGATATGCACTATAGCACCTATGACCAAGCTTGATTAATACCTACACAAGAATAGGGAATGCATGTGTCATACATAACTACATATATGTTCATCATTGCAACCAGCTCAAGGCAATAAATGACACCAACCCATTTAATTCAGGAATTAAACATAGGAAAGCACAAGGATCAAATATAAGAGTTTATCAGCCATTGGATCACATCCAAATAAATCCAGAAAACACATTTGAATTTGAAAAAGGGAAATCCATCTCAATCCTCCCTACCAATCAAATTCAACAACAAAAAACTGTAAAAAAACCTCAACCCTTACTGAATTGCATTACAAAATTTAAGTCTGCTCATTTGCAGCTAGGAACATACCATCAGAGACTGTGTGCATAGTGTAATCAGGTTTGAAAAATTCAATTTTTTTCTTTCTATTTTGTTCAATCTTCCATTAATTTACAGTATGAAGCTACTGTGCCACAGATAGAGATTTAATTATGCCCAAACCATTGCAGATAGATAGATAGATAGAAATTGTCATTTTAAATAACATTCATTGTTTTTTTTTCATGTTTTTCATAAGAAATAAATAGAAAAACCTTCATTAATTAAAATATGTTTACAATATCAAAGGTCTTAACCCAGAGAGTAATGATCTCCTGTAGCCAAACAATAATTCAACCAAAAATAAATAGCCTAGACAAAAGCCAAATTCAGTTGGGTAAAAAGGACTTGGTAAAAAAATCCTATTATCCCAAGAATTCAGGGTCTGGGACCTGTTGTGACCAGCAACAACCCCCCTTTTATTTACTATTAGTAATAATACTAAATAAATGAGGACCCTTAGTTAAAAAATCCAAAAAATCAGTTAGGATTTGTTTGCCTTTTCAAATAAAACTTTCTATCATAAACCTATAGAAATCCCTTAGAAAGAATATTTAGAAACACTTAAGTTTATGATAGATTATAATAAAATTTCTCTTGAAACAAGATAGCGCATTCATAACAAAAATAGTATATATAAAACGCATTGATCGCAGATCGCATAGCGCAGAAAACA